>BQNB010006633.1:0-22649 GCA_026074375.1 Tanacetum coccineum | reverse complement strand
AAGTAATTTGTTTAAAATTTATAAATTAATTATGAGATTATAAAATAGTAGTGACCTTAAATTCGGGTTCTTACACAAGGGTCCGATAAGACATGGTAGTATGAAACTCCCTAGGTCTCCTTCTTTTTGGGGTAGGCTTCTTTAGATAATAGCATAACATTCCTCACTAAGTTTGACTGAAGAGGCTGCTTTTTTGAGTTTTTCCTTATGCGAAAGAAGGTCTTTTAGAACCTTGGCTCCCTTCAACATGTGGATCATGGCTTCTAGGAAAGGTAGATTGATATGAATCTGCTTAAAGATGGATAGAAGCCGCTCAACTTCTTCACCTTTTTTCTGCTTCTTTACTCGGGAAGGGAAAGGCAGATTCAATGACTTGGAGGGTTGATAGAAAATGGATGACCGAGGGGCTTCTTCATCCATACTGCTTGATTCTGCACCCTCGGGTCCTTCTTTTTCAATCGCCTCTTCAGCGTGGTTGGCAGGTGATGTGAGGGTTGCGAAGACTTCACATGAACTTTTACAATCCCCTAGGCAGAGTACCTAACCGTTGTAGTGTAGTAAGGCAAGACTCGAGAGGTTGTTATCGTTCTCTAGTAGAATAGGACGAAAGCTGGATTGAATGTTCACTAAGGTCTAAGGGTTGAAGGAAGATTATTTTTGTGTTTTTATATTTTATGAAAGCAAGTAAATCTCGGGTTTGAAGGTTGGTTTGTTTTAATCTAATTAACTACTAATTCTAATCTAATAGCAAGAACAATTATACAACGAAGCATATTCACTTGGGATGCACTACTCCTTGCTAGATATCCAATTCTACCTATTGATTTATAACACTTAAGATGTAATGTGTAAGTATTTCATAGGTCATGAACGAATTATACGAACCCGTCGTCTATTTAATATTCCGTTAAGGTAACGCACAAGTAAGGTAGTATGAAGACTATTACAAGGCCCCTAAAAGTATATTAAATGCATGTGAAATATCTTAAGAGGGATCAACCATATAATGGGTAAGGTAGTATGAAGACTGTTACCGATGGTATTTCCTCCAAATGCCATCCAAGTGCTAAAAACCTAAAAACGAACGATTAAGCACATAATCTGGGCATATTTGCATGATTTAAGGGGTTAAATGACCCTGAAATAGTGTATAAAATGAGACCTCATCAGCAAGTGTCAATTGTGATGGAGCTGGAAAAGGGGGGTCTCGAGTGCTGATTCCAGATCTAGTTGTTATAGCAAAAGTCGGTGCCTCTGGTTCAGGAATTTCACTTTTCTCGATTGTGGAGAGGATTTGGGAGAATTGTTCATGCATTCCCTTATGGTGCTGGTTAAACATCTCTCTTACCCCTTTCGTGTGGAATTTCTTTTCAAGCCTGAAGTTGGCAAGCTCGCCTTTAAATTTACTTCTAACAACCCATTCAGGACCATCCTCCCCTTTTCTTTGCGTTTGTTGTTCCCCCATGGCGGGATATTGTCATTCTGATAGAACCTCAGAAGGAAAGGATCATTGTAGATGTCTCCCCCAGACAAGCATACCTGCTCGGCCGGGTTGTTTTGTATGCATTCCTTAGCTTCGTGGGATCCTCCGCAGTGGTTGCAGATAAGGTAGGGATTTTTCAACCCTACTTTGCGGGTAGGTGTCTCAAGGTAAGAGATTTGTTTACAGACCATTTTTAGGCGTCCTCTGAAGGTGGGCTGTATTATTTCTAAAATCGAGGAAACGTTCGTGGGTGGTAATGGATCATCCCATAGGTCATCTTGGTATTGGACGTATTCTTCTATTCGATTCTAACCTTCCTCTTCAGTTAGAGTGTTGAAACAAAAGTGAGTGAATTGATCGAGTTTCATGCGGTTGTTTTCAGATATGTTATCGTGAAAGATCTGTGCTAGAAGCCATTTTTTTATTTCGTGATGAGGAAATTGTTGGATCGGGTTCTAGAAACGTATCCAAGCACTTTTGATGGATTCACCGGTCCCTTGTTTGAATCGGAGGACCATATCTCTAAGAGACGAGGTATGTCCTTCTGGAAAGAAGTAATCAAGAAATCATGATACGAGCTAATCCCATGTCATGATTTGGGTGGGAGGAATTTATATCATGCCATTCCGCCGCTTTTCCCTTAAGGGAAAAGTGAAAGAAACGTAGCCTGGATGTGTCACTTGTGGCTTCGTTAGCTTGTATGTTATCAATGATACTTAAGTAGTGCCTGATATGATGGAGGGGTCCTTGCTTTTTAATCCTTGGAACGTGCATGTCCCTTGAATTAGCAAGATGTCACGTGAGTCGACGATTCTCCCGATTTGTTCAGTAGGGAGGACGATTGGGTTTTGAAAACAAGAGGATTTGGGGAGAAAATGTTCTCGTAAGGTTTTGATAGGGTTTGATGGTTTGGTTATAGTGTTGTTGGAAGAAGACGCTTCATCATCAAAGAGGTTTCTTCCAGCTATGGCTAATGATTCATTTTGATGCAGGCGCCATGTGGCTCTCCTAAGCCTTCGGAATTCTCTTTCAGGTTCGTCAAGGGGTTGGGTTAACCTCTTAATGGTGCTACGCATCGTAATGAGGGATTTACGAAATAGATAATACAAAGAAAAGATAGACGATGAGAAAGCTAATATAACGAAAATAAAATCTCACTTGAAAGGATTCAAGTGAGTAGACCTAAGTTAAACAATGGTTGAAACCTAACTATTCCCCGATAGTAGCGCCAAAAACTTGGTGTTGTTCTGATAACATCAAATATTTAATACTTTTTAGTGTCAAATTACCCCCTATATTACCTGCAAATGTTTCACTAATACTCGAAAACGATATATTTTCTATCATTTTGTAGTTTTCAAGTGAAATGCAAGAAAATGATAAGAAACAAGGGAAAAAGGACTAAAAGTGCAAATATTCACGGATTCTTAGAAGTAGTTACGGCGTAACAAATTTGGAAGGTTACGCCGTAACAACTCTCAAGCAAAAACGCGTAATTCAGGAGAAGATTACGGCGTAACCATATTTATGGTTGCGCCGTAACCGTTATTATGGAATGAAATCTTGATCAAGTTAAGATTACGGCGTAACACACTTTATGGTTGCGTCGTAACTTAGAAAATCCTGACATATGGAAAGTATATCAATAGTTTATGGTGTAACACCCATATGGTTGCACCGTAACCATGAAGATCTTGAATTATGGAAAGAAATCAAGAAGTTTATGGCGTAACATCTAATATGGTTACGTCGTAACACAACTTTGTCTTATATTTGGAATGCCGTGTATTGAAGGTTGCAGCGTAACACCTATATTGGTTATGCCGTAATAAGTTTGAAACCTATAAATATAGGCATCATTCAATCATTCTGACATCACTTCATCCACAGCCAATTGAAGAGGCGACAAAGGCTTCCAACCTTCAAAGAATTCCATCAGGAGTCCAAGGGAGATCACACTTTACTTACTTTTTGTATTTAATCGTTCAAATACAAATATTGTAAGAATTATGAGCTTTTAATCTATGATTACTTCTATTTCTTGCTGTGTTTTCGTTACCATAAGCGGCTAAGCACTTAAAGTGTTAGCCTAGTTATGTAGTTACTATTGTTATCATGTTTGTTTCCTGTTAGATTATGGTTTCACTAGATATTCCTTGACTAACGTGTAACCTTGGGTTTTGGTAGTATTGCAGGTGGTTTGGATCTTGCTTGACCCATTATTAGATTACCAATTCAATATGGGATCAATCGGGTACTAAGGAGGATTTGACACTTCGTCCTTAGTGTAGGAACTAACCGGTCTCTACCCTTATCACTTAATATACTTAAAAACACAGGAACTCTTTGAGAGGGGGTTAATAATCTGTATATGTTATTAGATAAGTTTTAGGAATAACTAGGATTAATCACTACAACCTGGATAACCTACCTCTTATACGATTTGGACTGATTCGGAATCGCAAGAAGTATAGGATAGACTAAATATACCTATTCAAGTCTATCGACCTTAGAAACCACTAATGAAACCATAGTTTAACATTACACAGGAAAACGTATTCATAACAGTAGTAAAGAAGTAACTAGGTTAGCACGTTTTCTCTCCTGATATCTCCAACTCTTTTAATTTTTAGTATTTAATTTTATTGTTACTCATTTTGAATCAAATCAAAAAAAAACATTTTTAAACGTGACATTTCAAATTAAAACTAATTGCAACTTAGCTCTTGGGACGACCTCAGATTTACCATTATGTACTACCCACGATCGGGTTCTCTGCCCGTTAGTGCGTTGTCAGGTAGATAGAGTTTTATAAATTTAAAACTTGAGTAAAATTATATTTAAAAATAAATACGCATCAAGTTTTTGGCGCCGCTGTCGGGGAGCTAATGCTTTTGGTTTTAACTTCCTCAATGAGAACAAGAAGAAGCAATGCAAGGACGGTTACTCCGTTCGCTAATCCTGAGAGACTATTTCGAGCTAGAAGAGAGGTTTCGCCTGCACCCATTCACAACATCTATTCTTTCTACGAATTTGAGTCATCCGAGTCAGATTCAGAAAATGCAGATATTGAAACCCTCACACTCGAACAATACCTAGATCTCGACTTTAACAACACCAGGAAAAGATCCACTTGTCTCGATAGCTCAACGTTCGAAGTTAAAGGACAACTTTTAAGGGAATTACATAAGATTTCATTCTTGGGAGGTCCAACCGATAGTGTTGTCAAACACATCAGTAATGTGCTTAAAATCACTAGTATATTCAACGCTCAAGATTATACCCTTATACAAATATTCCCTCTAACTCTGAAGGGAATCACTAAGAGATGGTTTGAATGAACATCGACCGAATGTACAAAAAGGTAGAGTGATCTCAGGCAAAATTTCATCTAGAGATTCTGCCCTCCTGCAATCATATTCAAGCAATTAGGGGAAATCCAAAATTTTAAGCAAGAAGAAGGAGAATCCTTTTTTGATACTTAGGAAAGATATAAAGACCTACTTTTGAAGTGTCCCTTTCATATCTCAATGACCACCAAAAGCTAAACACCTTCTATAATTGATTAAATGGCCAAACTCAATGAACTGTCAACTCAAACGGTCTTATTCATAGGTTAACGGTGGCAGAAGCATTGAAGTCAATCTAAGAATTAGTTGAACATTCACACAAATAGCATTGCGAAGAAGATCATATGACTACTTTTAACCCATTACGTGTTATCACCGAAAAGCTAAAACTACTAAATCACGAAATGGAAGAGCTAAAAGTGGATTTTTGCAAATTGAATACTAATGACGACAGAAAAAGTTACTATGCTGAGGTTAAAAGCATAAGGTCTAGTGATCAACTATGATAAGACCTATACTAAACCTAGCAGTCGTCCAAGCAACCTCAAAGACAAATTTGAGCAATGTTTGAAGGAATCTGGTGAAAGACAAGAAATCCAAAATGTGTAGATGAAGAAGATCATGATAAGTACTGATCTAAGTTTAACGAATCATGATTCCTCTATAAAAAGCTTAGAGCAAAAATTAAATCACCTCGCTCAGTTGATCTCCACATACAAGCCTAAACACACTCTGAAGCCTAAAATTGAGACCTTTGGGGAAAATGTAAAAAGTCACATCCTTGAGGAGAATAAGGAACCAACTACAACTCATGATAAACCAATACAGCAATTACAAAAAGTGGTTTCTCATAAAATTAATGAATTACCCGCACACTACTCCGCTACCCTTCAAAATAAACTTCCTCCAAAAGAAACAGATCCTGGAAGTTTCATCCTTCCTTGTACTATCGGAAACCACTCTATGAGTAATGATTTGGCTGATCTAGGAGCAAGTATAAGCATTATGCCATACTCCTTATTCAAAAGATTAGGTCTTGGAAGTCTGAAACCAATTAAAATGACTATCGAAATGGCTGATAGATCCATGCAATCTCCAAAAGGGGTAAAAAAAATGTACTAGTGAAAATTAGTAAATTCGTGTTTCCCGTTGATTTCATCATTCTCGGCATCATGGAAGATGAAAATATCTCGATTATCCGAGGCAGGCCCATGTTGGAACCTGCTCATACAAAGATTGATGTTTACGGTAAAAATATCTCTTTAGGAGTTGGACAAGACCAAGTAGTTTTTAAAATTAATAAGAAAGAATCTCCTGCATCTATTTCTCCTATTTGCATTATAAACGAATTTGGTAAAACGCAAGAATTTGATAATTTAGTCACGAATGGCGAAAAGAAAGGGGACTTTAAAAGTTACTTATCACTCGAATACGGAAGTCAATATATAATTTCTCTTTCACCATCAAAGTCAGCTGAAATCAATGAAGATTCCACTATGACACTCTGTGATCCTAACAAAAGAATGAGCATAGGATTAGAAGATTTTGTTGATATAGACGACATGTGGGATGACCTAGATCCAGGGATTCTGACCAATGAAAAAGCTAAAACCGAATTTTTAAAAAGCGGTGGCAGAATCCGTCTACACAACCCTGATAACTTACAACTCTCTTGCAAAATAGGATTTGTTAATTTTAACCCCTTCTTCGAGCCACAAACCTCTTTAAACATAATATCCAGAAAAACCTATAACACCATCATGAAACATGAACTAATGTGGAACTTGCTAAAAAATTACATGTGTTCATAGGAAACCACCAATTCTTAGTTGATTTCATTATTCTTGAAAACATTAGTGAATTTGTGGGAAAGGGATTAACTGAAGTTCTATTTGGACGCCCTTTCAAAGAACAAATAGGGTTAGTTGAAGACCGGGCTAAAGGAACACTTTAGTTTAAAATCGGTAATGATAAAATAATATTCATATGCCACGAGCCAAAAAAGCCTTTAGGAAACTAATGGTTAAACAACATAACTCAATGGGACCCCTGTTAAAAGTTAGTGACGAAGATAAGAAAAGAGGAATCAGTAAGCCTGAAAAAAGATTAAAGGATTCTACAGAGGTTGCCTTAGTTTAGGAAACAAGTACAAATATGATCAGAAAGTTGTAGATTGGATTCAGGGATATATTAATGAAGGGATGACGCAGAATAGACATGAGACTAACTTAAAGACTCATTAATAAACAAAAGTGCTTATTGGGTGACAACCCGCCCTTTATTTAATGAAATTTCCTTTTTAAGCTAGTTGGTTTTCATGTTTCTTACTTTGTTTTGCAGGATCCAGTAACTAGGAGGCATTTATCGAGACAGGCTCGACTCATAATCATGTGGTAACTCTACTGAATCTACAGCAGTTACGGCGTAACTACTTAAGTTTACGCCGTAACCATTTCAGTTACGACGTAATCCATTTCACGGTTACGCCATAACACTTTAAAAACTTAAAATTTTTCATACCACATGATTACGGCGTAACCATCAGAGTTACGCCGTAACCTCCTTCTGAAAACCTCAAAATTTATGTTTTAAATATGTCTAAATCTTGTATACGTAAATGGACTTTGTGGGTATGTTCTCTAGAAGCCCTCACGAGACTAAACTCGTCCACTTAGACCACCAAGTGGTTTAAAAGGCTTGTTTGATTTATGCTTAATAAATGCAACAGTGATTCCTATGAAAGTGATGTTAGGTTGTATTTCCTGTACACTTCATAATTCTTGTAGAATTATTTTATGCTTTGATTGGTTTTTGTGATCACGGGGGATAAAGAGCTTGCTCAAAGACGGAGATAATCTGAAGATTTTTGCCAAATTTCAAATCTTGAAGCAATGCCCAGGGAGTTTCTTGTCATAATTCTACTCTTTCCTTTTTATTTCATTTCCTTAATGTACAATAGGGACATTGTACAATTCAAGTGGGGGGATGGGAGTAGAATTAATACTCGACATATGTTTGCCTTTGATTTTCTAGTTTTCTTTAAAAATCATGCCAATTTTTAAATTTTTGACATGTTTTTTTTAAATAACTAGAATTAATCTTTGCCGAATGCACATTACCCTTTATTATTACTTGGTGAGATGTAACCCTAATATTCCGTTTCCACCATATTATTTAAAAATCCACCAAAATATTGAGTGTGCCGGTAGTATTGTAGACTTTAGAACTTTGCATGTACATCATTTTGAGACCTAATTGATTAGCAGGAATAGATAGTTCAAGAAGACAACACTTAGGGAATCACCCAAACAGCCTATATGTGTGTGTTTATCGACTTGTTACACTGACTTGTCAACCTCCTGTTAGGAATATTATAATAGTTAGTTACTACTAGTATGTATGTAGTTCCTACTGGTAGAGTATAAGTTCCTACTGGTAGGTATGTAGTTCCTACTGGTAAGGATAACTTCATAGTTAGTGCTGGCAGACCAAATATGGTTCCTGCTGATAGAACAATAGTTAGTCCTGGTAGTATTATATTTGGTCTGGGTTAGTAGTACAGTTATTTAGTGATAAGGATATGCTTGAGCTATCTTAGGAAATGATAGTGCATATCTCTTTGACTCATTTTGTGTAACAGGCAGTTAGGGTTTCAGTAGTATATAAGAAACCCAACCCACGGCCATAGAAGGGGGTAACAAATCCTAAAAAAACATAATTCTCCTTGTTAATTAATAGAAATCCATAGAAGGATCTTTTAGTTTAATAGTCTTGTTCTTCTTATAGGCTTTGTCTAATTTCCTCATAGACATTAGCTTTGTTTAGCACGAATCTCTCTTGTGATTAGCTTGTGATTACATAGGTTAATCACCATCCTTAACAGGCAGTAAAGATCTATCTAGAGTGGGTTCTTACACCTCCCATGACAAACCCTTTTGTTGCACTCATTATTAGTGCAAGATACCCCTATATCACCCTTGTTTAGCCAATCTATATTTTCACCCCCATTATATATGTTTCGTTTCACCATTTCACCTTAGCCTACCTTGTAGTCTGTAAATATCTATGTGTTGAAATTGCTGGCTACCTAAGTCCATGGTCTAGGAAAATAAAGTTTGAAGATTGACACTATTACTGATGAAATATTATTGATCATATGAAGACCCTCGGTTCTATCACTTTTGATATTGTTTATCTCAAGTGGGGGGATGTATTATTGTTTATAGAAGAAACGTAAAAAAATAATAATAAAAAAATGGTGCAACTATAAGCCACTTTAGTGAAATAACTCCTGATGTTGGTTACATGTTATAAAACCAGCATGTATAAAGGTGGTGCAACTATAAGCCACTTAGTTTTTAGAGGATGGTGCAACTATAATCCATCCAAAAAATTAAAAATGGGTTAGCATGCTCCGCAACATCTCATTATTAGCTAACCCATCATGACAATATGATTAGATTTTTCGCACCGAAGGACTTGGACTATGGGTGGACAATAGCTGGTAATGGATGCCTTAGACTTTTACCTGACTATTCATTTTGTGTTTTTATATTAACAACCATTAAATGTGTATTCCATGTCTATCATAACCCCTTTATCACCTTTTGAAACCATATTACCCTTGTTGCCTTTAAGAATTATTTAGACCCTAATTGTAACTGGTGCAAATTTGTGTACTTTCCAAGCTTAAGATATAATACATGCTATGATTGTGCAATTGAGCGATCACCCCGAAATTGAAACATTTAGACTAGTGAAGAGTTGAGTGACTTTTTATCCCCTTTTCGTGAGGTGTTCGCTTTGATGATTTCTAGCATAAGTGTTTTATAGATTCATTTCTTGGAGTTATACCCGAGAAATCTTTTTATGAAATGTTTTAACAGATTCTACTTGAGGGAAAGCAGAATTCAAGTGGGGGATATTTGATAACATCAAATATTTAATATTTTTTAGTGTCAAATTACCCCCTATATTACCTGCAAATGCTTCACTAATACTCGAAAACGATATATTTTCTATCATTTTATAGTTTTCAGGTGAAATGCAGGAAAATGACAAGAAACAAGGAAAAAAGGACTAAAAGTGCAAATATTCATGGATTCTTAGAAGTAGTTACGGCGTAACAGATTTGGAAGGTTATGCCGTAACAAATCTCAAGCAAAAACGTATAATTCAGGAGAAGATTACCACGTAACCATATTTATGGTTGCGCCGTAACCGTTATTATGGAATGAAATCTTGATCAAGTTAATATTACGGCGTAACACCATTTATGGTTACGCTGTAACATAGAAAATCCTGACATATGGAAAGTATATCAAGAGTTTACGACGTAACACCCATATGGTTGCGCCGTAACCATGAAGATCTTGAATTATGGAAATAAATCAAGAAGTTTACGGCGTAACATCCAATATGGTTACGTCGTAACACAATTTTGCCTTATATTTGGAATGCTGTATATTGAAGGTTACGGCGTAACACCTATATTGGTTACGCCATAACAAGTTTGAAACTTATAAATAGAGGCCTCATTTAATCATTCCGACATCACTTCCTCCACAGCCAATTGAAGAGGCGACAAAGGCTTCTAACCTTCAAAGAAATTTCATCTGAAGTCCAAGGGAGATCATACTTTACTTACTTTTTGTATTTAATCGTTCAAATACGAATACTGTAAGAATTATGAGCTTTTAATCTATGAGTACTTCTATTTCTTGTTGTGTTTTTGTTCTCATGAGCGGCTAAGCACTTAAAGTGTTGGCCTAGTTATGTACTTACTATTGTTACGATGTTTGCTTCCTGTTAGATTATGATTTCGCTAGATATTCCTTGACTATCGTGTAATCATGGGTTTTGGTAGTATTGCGGGTGGTTTGAATCTTGCTTGACCCATTATTAGATTACCAATTCAATATGGGATCAATCGGGTACCAGGGAGGATTTGACACTCCGTCCCTAGTGTAGAAACTAACCAGTCTCCACCCTTATCAATTAATATACTTAAAAACATAGGAACTCTTTTAGAGGGGGTTAATAATCTATATATGTTATTAGATAAGTTTTGGGAATAGCTGGGATTAATCACTGCAACCTAGATAACCTACCTCCTATACGATTTGGACTGATTCGGAATCGCAGGGGGTATAAGATAAACTAAATATACCCATTCAAGTCTATCGACCTTAGAAACCACTAATGAAATCATAGTTTAACATTGCACAGGAAAACATATTCATAATAGTAGTAATGCGTGTCAAGCAATTTGGCTTAGGGAGTTATTGGCGGAAGTAACAGGATTATAAAGACAAAAGGTGATAATACGAGTTGATAATAAATCAGCAATTGCATTATCAAAGAACCCGGTCTTTCATGGAAGGAGCAAACATATCCACACTCGATATCACTTCATCCGTGAGTGTGTGGAGAATGTGCAGGTAATTGTAGAGCATGTATCCGGAGAGAATCAAAGAGCAGACCCGTTAACGAAGGCCTTGGCGCGCATAAGGTTCAAGGAGATGAGATCGTTACTTGGTGTGCAAGAGTTACCCTCTTCGACGCAGAAATTCAGGGGGTGATTGTTGGAGAATTCCTGAGCTTTGGATATGGCTTAATGCGTGTTGCCAGAGTTATCAGGAAGTCGTCGTAGTTGGAGTAGAAGTCCAACAAGTTTACTTGACGTGCAAGTAATTATCTTCCAGGTTGTTAGATAGTTACAAGGTTAAGTAAAGTGTAATCCTAGTTATAGTCTAACGAGGATAGGTTAGTCTGTATATACCGTGGATGGTAGGGATTCTCTTTGTAACGAATTGAAGTTTTGAGTGAGTTTCTTCAATAAACGAACCTGCGTGTTAGGCAGCAACTTTGTCTTCTTGTTCTTGTGTCGTGTATACCTGCTGTGTGCGTACCTCAGGCAACTACATTAGTGACATTAAATGGCCTTATACCTAAAGTCCAGTGGTCTTTAAACTTGATATCTTGACTAAATGGGGACCAATCACACATCATAACTAGTTGGTTCTCAACTTTCAAATCACCCGATGCATCAAGAATAATTCATTCATGCATATACGACTAAAAACGACTTACATCCACTTAAGGTGTCAACCCCACAAAAAGAAAGGGGACAAATGTGAGAAAAAGAAGGCAAAATGAAGGGAGGTGAAAGAATGGTCCTTGAATGAAAGCTTTTAGCTATCACCGAAAGTTATTTTGGTGTCGCTTCCATTTTTTTCTTCATGACTACACACATCAAACATCACATCAGTTGATGAATGTGACAATGAAATAAATACAGAATGCAACTCATATTTGGTAACGATGCTAAATATATAAGAGATCCTAAAGAAAGTTAAGGACATCTGGTTTTATACCAAAAATATAAACCTAAAACAACGATTTTTCTGAGAAAAGTTAACCAGGAAACCCATACCGATCGGAAGGTGGTGTATGGTGTTATGATCTACTCTTAAAGAAACAAAGAGGGATCTTGCATTATCACTAAGAGAGGTCAAAAAAGATCAAAGTCGTCAAGCATGTGTTTGGAGCAGTAGAATATATAGCATAAAGAGCACAAAACCATTTATTTCTATCCATTTATGTCCCTACATGTCAAAAGACTCAGGAACTCGGAACCTATCATTTGTTAGTCATTCGATCTCACCATGAGTAACTAAACTCAACTAAAGATAATGGACCCGGACGTACAATGTCAAAAATCTCGCCAAACTTCTTTAGACTTTACTGTACAAACAATTGAAACAGGGTAAAAGATCGAAGGGGGAGGTTGGACACTTCTACGTGTGGGTTAAAAGCTAGTGTGATACTATTAAGCAAAATCGATCAATAAATCAGTTGTAAAACATCATGAAGAAGATAACATGTGAATGTACTACAACTTGAAGTTGTGATAATTTTTTTTGGTCATGTTAAATGCTTAACAATCAGTTTTGTTGCCACTGGTAGCAAACTGTTTCTTTAACACTTAAGTAAAAACAGGAACATTATACATTAATCAAATTATCACTTTCAAAACGCACCCGTGAAACAAAAGAATAAGTAAGAATCTTTCTTTTTACCCACATTGTCAAAATGTCCAAGATTTCTTTCTTTACCTTTCTTCTCATGGCTTAGTCTTTACTCTTTATCCACCGTTAATCATTGAAAATCTTCAAGGGTCTTTAAATAGTACCCATATAATGCTTTTCACATAAACAAATAGCTATATCAAACCGAACAAAAAGAGTGCACAGAACTTTAAAAAATAAATGGAGAGTTTAAAGACTGACCTTGAAGATCAAACCGTACAAAAAGACACGTACAAAATAGCTTATATGATCCATTTCTTACTTGGTGCAGGAAATTTGCTTCCGTGGAATGCATTAATCACAGCCATCGACTATTTTGGCTATCTTTACCCTGAGAAACACGTGGAAAAGGTGTTTTCAGTAGCTTACATGAGTTCTTCACTACTAGCTTTAGTTGTGATGATAAAATGGAGCAATTTGAGGCGAACAGTTAGCTTTAGAGGGAGGATGAACATTGGATTTACTATGTTTCTTATTTCTCTTATGGTAACTCCTACACTTGGTGGAAGCAGGTTTTATGTTATTGTTGCATCAGTTGTTGTATGTGGTTTAGCCGACGGGTTGATTGGTGGGAGCCTAATAGGGTCTGCAGGGAAGTTGCCCAAAGAGTACATGCAAGCCATTTTTGCTGGAACTGCATCATCAGGTTTGTTTTGTTAGCATGCAAATTTTTACAAATGACTGTCAGTACGCTGATGGGTTGTCACAACTATTATGGCCAGATTGGTCTAAATTAACCCGAATGCATAGTTGGGTAGCCTCTACAGACATAATTTCCCTAATTACTAAATAAGATCTTTTATTGCTCAGGGATACTGGTTTCGCTCTTGCGAATTATAACAAAAGCATCACTCCCGCATAATCCACAAGGCTTGAGAACAAGTGCACACTTCTATTTAATAGTCAGCACGGCTATTTTAATGATGTGCATTATTAGTTGTAATCTATTACACAAGTTGCCAGTCATGGAACAGTGTTACAAACAACTCCAACATGAACATCCAACTTCAAGTGCTAAACTATGGGACGTGGCAAAAATGATCCAGTGGCCAGCACTCGGGGTGTTTATTATATACACTGTCACGCTATCAATTTTTCCAGGATTTTTAGCTGAAAATATTGAGTCCAAAGTACTTAAAGATTGGTACCCAATAATGTTAATAACCACATATAACATTGCGGATTTTATTGGAAAATGTTTTACAACGATGTATATGGTAAAGAGTGTTAATAAGGCCACTTGCGGTTGTGTGGCAAGGTTATTGTTTTATCCTCTATTTACAGCTTGTCTTCATGGGCCTAAATGGTTTAGAAGCGAAGAGTTTGTGGTATTACTGACCTTCATGTTGGGTTTCACGAATGGGTATCTGACAAGTGTTATCATGATTCTTGCTCCTAAATCGGTGCCACCTTTGGAAGCGGAAATGGCAGCCATTGTGATGGCTTTGTTCCTAGGGATTGGGTTGGTTTCTGGCTCCGTTCTTGGTTGGTTTTGGATCATTTAGTTTCTTGAATGTAATGCATCTTTCAATGTATTTAAACCATTCTGTCAGTATCTTGATCTGAAATCCTACGCACAGTATATTTAACACATCATTCTTTGTAAAATTAGAAAAGATAGATCAGCAAAAGTGTGTAGGTCGTTCTAAATAGAGCATTCGACCAGTTTTACCTCATCCAAAATAATACCCATTTTGACCTGATTATGTTTTGACTAGTTAACCAACGTGAGTGACCCACCCACATTGCCATTTCTAAAACTAAGCAACTCAAAGCTCAAACTTACGGTAAACAAACTAGACATGAATTTTACTAGGCAATAATCACTTAAAAACACAAATCCAAACACCCCCTTATCATGTCAACCCTACCATATTTTTCAGAGCAGGAGAGCCAACCAATGAGTATAAAAGGCGTAACATCAAACTTTTACATGACAAAATCTATTCGTCCTATTCACACCTTTAAACAAAACACATCTTAATCTTCATTAGAATAATGGCACGATAATATAGCAAACATGTCAATGTCATTGACAGTTGCCACAAAAATTACGTTAGCAAGTATCTTGATTACACAAGTTGTAGACCATTCAAAATTTTGCTAAATTAGTAGACACATAAAAGATGCATGGAACTTAGAGGGTATTTTTTTTGGCTACATAGTAGCCTCCTTCCATGGGCCTAAATAGTTTAGACGTGAAGACTTTGTGATGTTGCTGACCTTTATGATGGGGTTCACCAATGAGGATCCGACAAATGTCATCATGATTCTTGCTCCTACATGCCGCCTTTGGAAGCTGAAATGGCCGCAACTATGATCACTTTGTCCATCATCATCCTGTTCGTTTCTGACCTGGTTACCTTAGATGTCCTACAGCATACCTAGTATGATCAACACAACATAAAAAGAAAACAACATAAAACCACAAACTTAGGGTAGGCAATTTTGACCGATTTTCCGGTTATGTTTTTATCTCTAAGTGGTCAAATGGATTAAATAGCTTCAAAGGAAATGCGTCAAAAACACCTAAAGGGCCTTTTTCATGCTTAAATCCTCCTAAATCATTTTGGACAGAAAATACGATTACTATAGATTGGTAATCATATATGACACGCTAAATTGGCAATTAATATATATAAATGTCACTACATCAAACTTTTAAGTGACAAATCTAAGTGTCGATTTCATGTCTCAAACCAAACAAGTCTTAATCTTTATTAAAATTAATGCAGGGTAAAATGTCTATGTCATTGACAGTTGCCACAAAAATTCAAGTATTATTAGCAAACTTGATTACACAACTTACATAGACCATTCAATGTTTGTCATTTTAGTACACACATACAAGATACATGGAACCACTAGTTGCAACTACGAGTCGCTGACTCAAATTTTAGTTCCAAGGTCGTGTATACAATTACCTCACTGCATACATCAGCATATGGCATTTACTGCAGACACACCATTTTGTGTTATTCATGGATCAACGCAATTACATATGTAATGAAGATATGTACTGAAGTCATAGACTCGAACATTATTTTATTACCTTTGTCACATAATAATTACAAAAATGACTAATGTTTAACATAATAACTATATAGCTTATTGATAGAATACTATCATCTTGAACTGTAAACTGACTGAACTTAATAAACAAAATACAGGAAACAACAAAAGGAACATAGCTGGGTCAGAAAGTTACTATAATATCCCTGTTAGTATATACTCCATAAATGATTCTTAATCTCTATGTTGCAGCAACCGGAAACTGTTGCGAAGCTTCATGTAAGAAACTTGGTAATGACATATTCATACTCGAAACTTCTTCCTCGTCTTCTTCATCAGCATCCCAAAGAAATCGAGCATAAGAAGCCATAACATAACTGCAGCATCATCAAACCAAACTTCTTTACTCAAACGATCAAAATAGTTGATAATTTCAGACGCACAATGAAAATGAAGATATGGTAACATACCAGTCATCCGGAGAAGCTTTAACTGCTTGATCAAAGTAAGTTTCTGCCCGAGATGAATCCTTTTGTGTGGCCCAAATTAAATCAGCGTACATCGATAAAGCATTTCCATCACTAGGGCTTGCTAGTATTGCTCTACTACAAAACACCTCAGCTTTCACTAAATCACCTCTCACCTACAAAAAATAAGGAGCAACATCTCATTAGTGGAAAGCTAAGATGTTGTTTCTAAAACGTCTGTCAACTAACACGATTGTGTACTTGCGACTATATTTCACAACTGGAACGTCACATTAACTATTTTTGCACAATTGGATCATTACATTTGTTTCTAAGCATGTCTCGATTGTTGAAAATAGTTAACATGGTGTCCCAATTGTGAAAAAGACCGATTTTCACACAAGTGTGTAAAACTAACATATTGTTTCTTAGCAACTCCGTCAATTTTTCACACATGTGTGATATCAGCCATTTTTACACAATTAGAAGTTAGAACATTGCATTCACTATTCTTTACAATCAAACCACTTAATTACCTTTAAAAGAATTCACCTAAACACAAATTCGAAACATTTTTCACTCTTTAAAACCTATTAGAAAGTTACTTATTTGTATGCAACTATGTTTGACGTCTCATTTGTCAAAGATAGTTAACTTGGTATCCCCAAGTGTGGAAAGACATCAATCGGCTTATATAACCGACTTCATACTTATTTGGTTTTGAGCTTATGTTTGGTAAGCTCATTTTATGTGGCATATTAGAAACTTTTCGGCTTATATAAGTTCATTATGACATAATAAACTTATAGAAGCCAAAAAGTTTCCACAAAAAAGTGAGCTTATGAAACATAATCCCAAAACCAAATAAGCGATAAGCCGGCTATACAAGCCGAAACAAACACTGCGTAAAGCTAACATATCATTTCTAACCATGAATGCAAGTATGTCAATCTAGATAGGGTTTGTTTCGATAATACTTTTTAACAGTTGAACCTCACATGCATGCATTAACCACCATTTACAATATACACATGCCTTATTAACATCATATATTATACTCAATCCGTCACAAAATAGTTGTCCACGTACAACAAAAAAACACAGCGTTTAAGAAAAACATAATCATAGGGAGTATACCTCTTTCAAATATTTGGCGTTGGATTGGTTTGTCATGGTACACGGCTACACGCTAGTCTTTTTCACATATTGTTTGTTTCTATTTCATTTTTTTTATAAGTGCAACGTTTTTTATCAATTGGTCAACACTTTTGCCTCGTTAAGAGTTTGATTCTTACTTTTAGTAAGGTCGGATGTCTTTTTCTACATTTGGTAGAATCGGAAACAGCTTCTCTACCTTTGGTAGGAGTAGGGTTGTCTACGTCTCAACCTCCCTCATACACCGTGAAAAAACGATATTGAGATTCATAACCCGTGAAAGACGATATTAAGAATTACTACTCTATTTCATTTTTATCCAAGAAGATATATGTCCATCAAGATTTGATAGTGTCAACAAGTTAAAGTTACAGTTCTGATATTATGATTATTCACTTTTAACAAATATTAACTAGGGCCGTAAACAAACTGAAACTGTTCAGTGAACATGTCATGAACCGCTCGGTAAAAAGTTCGTTTATGTTTTAATTGAACGAAAATGAACAACATTTTACGTTCGTTTAGTTAAATAAACGAACATGAACAAAAGTATTGTCCGTTCATTTATGTTCGTGAACGTCCGATTATTCGTTCGTTTATGATCATATATATGTTTATTTTCGTCTATCGTATCTTTTTATTATATAGTTTTAAAATTGTTTTACTTAAACAAACCAACACTAATAAAACACAATATTGTGTATATTTTTGTAAGTTTTATGATTTTTTATGTTCGATCGTGTATGTTCATTCGTTTATGTTCGTTTAGTGTCTTAATGAATGAACATAAACGAACATGAACAACCATAAATCTTAATAAACGAACATGAACCAGAAAATTCGTGCGTTTAAGTGATCGTGTTCGTTTATTTGTTCGGCTAAAATTAAATAAACGAACATGAACAAAGCTCCGTTCGTGTTCGCCCGGTTCGTTTACAGCCCTAATATTAACCATCAAGTATGAACTAAAAAAACTCAACGGTATCAAGACGGGGTAATGAAAGAGGCGGATAGTTATTAAATATATTATGGTGGGACAATATTATGCTTAGGTATGTTAGATTATGTTTATATGATATGATACAGGGATAATTCCATATATACTCAATCTAAATATTGAAATGCTATATATACTCAAAATACATGTTTTGAATGCGTACAATGTATTTTAAACATGTTTTATGTAAATATGTCATTATGTTGTTTTAGTTGGATATATATGGAATTGACCCGATATAATAATATGTTTGGTTTAAGAACTTAAAATGATCATACCAGAAAGCTTAGGGTTTCTTAAAGTCAATAATCTATATTGGGTATGACTATTCTTTTCCTAATTTCACATACTATGACACACTTCATTTTTTGGATTTTATTATAGTTTTGTCCCTTTACACAACCACTAATAAAATGTTACTCTTTTTCTTTTTTCTACAAAAGTCACTCAAGAACTAAAACCGGTAACGACATAAAGATAAAAAACCTTGTAGGGAGGAATAATTAATTAAAATTAAGAACTGATTTGTCATCCAAGAATGATTGAGAACAAAAGTTAATAAACCCTTAATTTAACTACATGTCGTTTTAAACCAGTGGAGAACTGTTTGACTTAATATCCAATTTGACGTTCCCCTATCAATTTGAAACATGCCATATTTACCTTCTCATAACCTTCATTTTTAATTTGACATTAATATATTTTAGGGATGAAATCATTTTCCTACTAGTTAACTTGAAACAAATCAATTATAAAAAATATTATTTTTATTTCACTCTAATCCTTGAAAGCATTAATGAGGTGCTGCATGACTCCATAATGTTGCAGGAAAAGAACTTTGGACACTTGAAGATTGCACTAGATCTTATAAACGGGTTACCAAAGAATTTCTGTAAGACGCACATATTGCATTGGGTCAGGCTGGATTTGGTAAAAAGTGGTACAAAGGGTTCTTGAACTTTTGATTGCAGTATTTCACTCGTTCGAAATGAAGTGGGTGGGTCAAATGCGAATTTACCCAAAAACGAAGCAACAATGTAGCAATAAGCGCTATTAACAAACAAGAAGGAGAAGAAGCGGTTCATTGCGAAATTGAAACCACTAACTAGATTGTAAGTTTGAGATTTATAATTCTCGTCTTGGTCACCGAAACATTGTGAAAATAAACAAGGTTTTTTTTATAGTTTGGAAGGAAATGGTTGCAATGATATGGTTTATGAGCATTGCTTCGAAAGGAAGTATTGCAATATATTGGGAAAAAATCAGTGTATAAAATGACTACTCTACTTGGGTGTCTTGTCTGAATATATGTCTTCGATTTTGCACAATGTTAAATTTCATTCAAAACAACACAGACTCATGGCAAACAAAAGTTGATCCACCGTGACATCAAAAAGCGTTAATATTCTATTGGAGATAATTGGAAGCGCAAAGATCGCTGGATTTTGGGGCTCTCCATTTTCAACCAGCAGTATCAATCGGCCAGCACTTTAATTACCAGTAAGATTGCTAGCGTACTTATGTATATCTGGATCCAGAATATCAGAAGGATGGTAAACTAAGTAAGAAGTCAGACATTTACTCGACTTTTAGATTTTTTTTTTTTTTTTTTGGCTTATTATTTTTTTGGGTCTTTTGGAGTAGTGTTGCTTGAGATTTTGACCGGGAGGTTGGCCTATGATTCTGTATACACCAAGGTGAATGAGAAGGGAATTGCACCCATTGCAAGAGATCATTATAAAAAGGGAACAATAATGGAAATTGTTGATCACAAGATTAAGGAGGAGACCGATGAACATGTCTTTTCTTTAAGTAAAGGACCCAATAAAGAGTCCTTGGACATATTTTTAGAAATCGCATTTCGATGTGTGGCAGAAACTCAAGCGCAACGTCCAACAATAGAAATTGTCATCAAAGAACTCAAAAAAGGGTTAAACTCTCAGGTAAGTCACGATGAAAATTTTAGATAATAGGTAGTAGTTTCAATTTATTTTTTACTTACCAAATCAACTTACTGACCCATGATTCACAATGTTTCACAGGAGAACCATAAGGACAACCTAAAACTGTCACTTGAAGACGTAAAGTTAGCCACGCAAGATTTCAGTCAAGACAATATCATTGGACATGTAGATTTTGGGAATGTTTACAGAGGAGTAGTTACTCACGCTCTTGGACATAGTATCATTGCTGCAAAGCGGTTGGAAAAGAAGTCTGCTGAAGGAGAAGCTGAATTTATGACAGAGCTGGAAATCCTTATGGAGTATAAACATGAAAATGTCATTGTTCTTGTTGGCTACTGTGATGAAGAGGATGAAAAAATTATTGTATACGAGTGTGAATCCAGAGGTAGTCTTGATAAGTACTTGAGCGATGATAGTCTTACGTGGGTGATGCGGCTTAAAATATGCATTGATATTGCAATTGGGTTGGAGTTTCTTCATGGAAATGTTTCAAGTCCAGAAATGGTAATACATAGGGACATCAGCAGCAGCAACATTCTACTTTTTGATGACTGGAAAGCAAAAATTACTGGTTTTGGGCTTTCCTTAGTATGTCCAGCAAATCAGAATGTAGACTATGTCATCGACAATGTTACAAGCACAATCGGCTATCGTGACCCACTACACTCGAAAACAGGCTTCTTAACTAAAGAGTCTGATATATTCTCACTGGGTGCGGTTTTATTTGACATATTGTGTGGGAAACTATCATCTGAAAAGCTAGATGATGAGTATCTTTATTTACCCTTTTTGGCTAAACACCACTATCATGTAGGAAAACTTGATAAGTTAGTGTTCGAGGGTATCAAAGAACAAATTGTGCCACAGTCATATATTACCTTTACAAGGATTGCCCTTCAATGCTTACATCACAGGAGAGAAAGACGACCAACAGCTGATGAAGTGGTCATACAACTCAAGAAATCATTGGAATTTCAGGTAAGTTTCTATATTTTGACAAAATTGCTAACTTTTGATTCATATATATATCTAAAGGGAGGTGATTTGTACACCATTTCTTTTTGCCATCTACCACTAATCCTGCATCTGGGTGTTGTACTGTGTGCATCACTGGGTGTACTTTAGTGGTGAATGACAAAAAAATATGGTGTACAAATCACCTCCCTTTTTATATATGGGTGCATCTGTACGCACGCATGCTAATTGAGGAATCCCACGAGATAAATAGTGTTTGTGGTAAGAAGTCTTCTTACACACAATCAGTAATAATCTTTTGAGATACAAGTTTCCTCTATGTGCACGTGTCAGCAATAGACGTAGACACGTAGTAATTCTGTAAAAAGCGTAAAACATGCTACAAAGGCCACTAATGAACAAAATTTATAACCCATAATCAGCGCGCGTGTTCAACTTATATAAATTTGTTCTTAAGACACGGTTTTTCATCAATGTTACAAAAATTGTTAATCAGTGCCCTTTTTAGCGTTTTAAATGGTTGCAGAAAACGCTAGGTACTAGTTGGGCCGTGGACTACCTTGAAGCTTGTAATCGGCCTAGGCGGGGAGTGATCGGGATTAATCGGATTGGAATTATTATACATATTTGTATGACATGTTCATAGGACCATAAAATTGTTCATAGGACCATAAATAATATGTTTAGAAACATTAACACAATTGTTCATATACTTCAAAGCGAGTTTTGACCGAGTTTGTCCGAGTTAACCCCAAAATATGATTGAGTTTTGACCGAGGTTGATCGAGTTTTCACCTTGTAGTAAGTAATCGATCATTGACCTTGTAGCGAGTAATCACCAATTACTCGGCCTTGTAGCCCCTGTTTTACAACACTTGCCGTTTTTCTGCTTTCCAAAATAATAGTGCGGTTTATTTTATCACAATCCTATATATTTTCATACAAAAAGTTCATCCATGCCCTTTTTAACGCTTTTTACGCTAGTAGTGTTTTTTACTTGATACCCATTCTATATGTGCATGCATAAATGTGTGTACATATGCTAAGACTCAACAACCATCACACATAGATAGTATTTTAAGGGTGATTACCTTTTCTTTGCGGTTGTCGGTTTGAGATTGTGAACCAATGACTACAACATTGTCTGGGAGCCTTT
>BQNB010006632.1:0-96757 GCA_026074375.1 Tanacetum coccineum | reverse complement strand
ACTATTTTTTTGTCATAGAGATAGGGTTTTACATAACCGATCTTTTTAGGGGGGTGTTTTTAGCCTTTTTTGTAGTAGTGATTATATCGGGGTTCATAATTAAGTGATTAACCAACCTAGTCTACTCTGATAGACAATGACGTAACGACTGTGATTCTATTATAGTTGCCCACAGTTCCGCTTATCCCAGTTACGTATTCCTCATCATCAATATTAAGCTAGTATGAATTAAAAAAAATGTCAAAATGCAATTCATTTGTAAGTAAATATAATTAGATGTTACCCTGTGAATGGTTACGTATTGTTTCTGCTGTGCCAGAACTCGTTTTACCGCCATATGTTGGAGAGTCGTGTTTGAGCCCGATGGAATATACGCAATCGTCGGTACTGAGAATTGTGATCTTAGTAAACGTCCCACTATCTTCAAGTGTGAGCTTCCATGGATTGATGCCGCCTTTACCACCCTAGCTTCCAAATTTAACGTCCTGCATATGTATCGATAAAAAATGCATAATTACTAACACAACGCGGAAACCAAATGCAATTCCCAACGTAGCATCTCAAATAGCTTAATTCGCTCATAAAACATCATATAAGTAATCTATATAACAAAATCCCAAACACCTCCAAACTTTTATTTCATGTTTTTAAAATGCAATAAGCAGAAAAGCACGAAACGTGTTTTTCTAACTAAAATAAAAAAACTACCACCATCCGAGAAATCATAAACTAATCATCTATTCGGAGTGTAGCTTGTTAAAATCAGTCATATGTTTATGTAATTCTATAAGCTCAAGTTAATTAAGTCATAAGTCATAACCTAAAAAGATTTTTTAGTTTTCAAAACCAAGCCGATAACATCTTCACCGATCACAAAAAATCACCGTATCAAATAGCAGATTAAATGCAATGCACAGACTTAAAGTCAACAGCCCTCGAATTTTTTCTATAGATTTGAAGTATCGATTCATGCGAAATCTAAAAACAAAAAACAATCGATTTCATAAGTACACAAAAAAGTAGGTAAAAATAACTAACCTGATGATTTTTCAATTAACAATGTGGTCCCGGTGCTCCTTTACCTCTACCGCCTCTTCTAGCACATCTGGTGTGTGTGTATTTTTCTTGACACCGCTTGGTTTGTTTGTTTTTTCTAAAACCGGGGATGGTGTGGGAGGGTAGATATCATATGTGAGAGCCACGTGTTTAGGGGTAAGTCGGGAAAAACCGGGCCGAACGGGGTGTAGAACCGGACCGGAAAAAAGGAAAGAAAAACCGGCATTAAATGATGCCTCGGGGAGGTAATCTTACTCTTTAATATAAAGGTATAATGTGAGTTTGTAGTGACAAGGATGAGTTAAATGAAATGAGAGAGAAAGCTGATATGACGCTGAGGTGAATGGTGAATTTTACCTCACCGCTCCACCCAGCATTAAATTCACTCTTACACGAATTTGGATCCTACCAAGTTTATTTAACATGAAAAAGTAATGTTTTGCTTAGTATGAGTGGACATTTCAACATTTGAATTAAAATAATAATTACAAAATATTTATACTATTTTAATTTAAATGGACAATCACAAGCAACATAACATTACCCTTCTAGTTCAAAATCAACTTGATAGGATCATAATCCCTCTTGCACACATTTAAGACATGCCAAACAAACCATTCTTGGAACCTTCTTCTTCTGTAGTAGTTTATTTTCCTTAAAAAGACAACGACATGGGAAACCAAAATTCTTCAATCCCGACAGAAATTAACGACGACATCTTGGCAGAAATCCTTAAAAAACTACCTGTCAGAACCTTAATTCAATTCCAGACAGTTTCCAAACCATGGCTCACTCTCATCAAGCAACCATCATTCGCAAAACTCCATTACGCGCAGTTTGCAACCAATGATCACCCTCAGAACACCTTCATCACCGCCTACAACTTCCTCACGCGCAACCGTCACTTTTTCTTCGTCTCACGCGCCACCTCACTCGCCGCTGATACACCTTCACCCACTGACGTGACCACCTCACGCGCCGCCGCGAGATTTTTACGCGCCGCCGTGATATTCTCACGCGCCCCTGTGTTCACCTCACGCGCCGTCATGTCTGAACCACGCGCCGCACCATTTGCCTCACTCGCCGCGCTGACTCACCTTGTGACGTTTTCGGCTCCGACGATAACGAGCAAAGAGACGACAGAATGTGAGCATTTAAATGGTTTGGTTTTGTTTAATTCTGGTAATGGATTTGTTGAGAATGATTATGCGTTTGTTATTAATCCTGGTACTCGTGAAACGGTTCAAATTAGTGAACCGGTTTTGGCTTATAGCTATGGAAAGGTGCATATGTGTTACTTTTTCGGGTACGATGAGGTTAGAAATGAACACAAGGTTTTGAACATTAGGATGCTTGATATTAAGTCGTTAAAGCCGTTTAAACCGAGTAGTGTAGAGGTAATGTTGTATGAGTTGTCGAGTTCTACGTGGAGGAAAATTGATGTAGACCTTCCTTTTGATATTAGTGATGGTGATCGTTGGTGTTATGGGACGAAACATAGTGTTTGTGTTAATAGTGTGATATATGTGATGTTACAAAGTAGGAACGAGATTTTAGCGTTTGATTTAAGGACGGAGATGTTTGAGATAATTAACCTTCCTAGTGGTGCGATTCATGACATTCCTCAAGGATCTTCTAAAAGGGTGTGTAAAAAGGGGTTAAATACGGTTGTGTCTAACCAGCCTTTTCTGATGAAGTTGCATGGGCTGTTAGGAGTTGTTTGTTATGATCGTGAGCCGGCAAGTAGTGAAATGCATATTTGGTTGTTAAAGGATTATGATAAACGTGTTTGGGTTAGAGAAAGTTTCCGATTCTGCAGGTCGTTGTTTTTACTGGATGGTCCTTTTTTGTTGAATCCGTATTTAAGGGGGAATGTTCCGGTTCCTATGTATGACATGGAGAGGGGAACTGTTGAACCGGTCATTTATACTCTGCGTGATCAGTTTCTTCCATTTGTTGATCTTCGGTTTGATCATGTTAGGAGTTATGTTGAAAGTATATTTCCTTTAAGGAGGAATGGATCAAGGATTCCGTGAGCGGGTTAAAGGTTGCTCCACCAGGTTTTATAAGGAGCTAATGTTATCTATAAACTCTATTAGTGGTTGGTTTATGTTATAACTTATATTAGATTATCTGATTATAATGTAGTGGTTTGCTAGTTTGTTTAAAACCTTGTAACTCTAATCAAATTCTGGTCTGATAAACATTTTATAATATGGTTAATGAGATATTGAGATTTATCATTGCGGTATGCTTTTGAAGGATGGAAATTTTTGCTAGTTTTGGGAGCCATAAACATGATGTTTAAATTATATACTACGTACTTATTTGAGCTATTAACTTTTAATTTATGGTAACTTCTTTTATTCTAAGCTTGGATGTTCACGGTAGATTGAGGGGTAAATAACCGCGATGAAGGCGTGAAGCCACACAATATATAGTGAGTTCACTGATTCTATGAAGCTTGGTGTGTTTGAGTTCGACTTTATGTGTTCTTGAGTTTCAAATTTTAAGTTAGTGATGACGTTGTATGTCGTGTTTTTGTTTTTGAAGTTTCCACATTGATGGATGCAACGCTACTGATCTTCTAGAATCAACAATATCAGCAAGAAATGGATATTTTCTCGGTGTGCAGTTTTGTCAAGTCTTGTAACAACGAGAGGTTTGTAAGATGTAAATGTGAGTTAAACTAATGCAGAATAACGTGTTTTTCACTTACACTTGCAGCTCGTGGCTTCTATCACTGTATCACATGGAAAACCATGCACATGGAATATGACTAGAGTGGAATGGGAACATATAATTAGAGTGGAACGGTAGCGTACACATTGATCTAACTGGTATATCTCAAGATCTTTTATTAACTTACCGTTCGGATTTGAATGTCATGACCTGTTAATCTGTTACTTTTAGTAACTTGTGCTACACATCTGTTATTTATATACTCAAAATATCTTATAACATGTTAAAAAAAGGTAAGGTAACACCTAATACTGTCTTCCACGGGTTATGGGTCCCAATACCATTGCACGGTGTATGTGGGAGGTTGAGACGTAGACAGCCATCCCCTACCTAAAGAAGAGAGGCTGCTTCCGGTTCTACCAAATGTAGAAAAGGACCTCCGGCCTTGCAAGGTAGAGAGGCTACTTCCGGTTCTACCAAATATCTTATAACAGGTAATATTGCAATTTACAAACTAATTACTAAAAAAGGAAAAGAAAAAAAAGATACGAGTAGAAAACTAATTAAACAGTGACCACCGTGTCTTTTCTTTAGGGTATCCTCTTTAAACGTATCTTGGTTTTAGTGGGACTGCTACGTAGATGTATGCACGGGCAGTAGTGGCATTGTGGCAAGAATACACTATCTGTGCCCTATAATGAACTAGCGTACTTATAAAAGATGATCAAATATCAGTGAAACTGAAAATTACTGTAAGATTCAGGTTTTGAAATCTCTTGCACTTTGTTCAAAGATCCATGTGAAAAGCTTGGCTTAACATACTTTGAATACGTCGTGCTTCTAAATATGTAGATTTTGAACTAATGGTTAATGTCGATATAAAAAGTGAGGCTTCAGAGTCTATATTTAAGAACTTTTTGTATTTAAAGTATTTTATACCATGATGGAGCTACACGAAGCCTAATAATTTTTTTATCATAGTTGCAAAGGAAATGAAGTTTGTGATATCTTTCTCCAGTTTTTTAGATAAGACTTCTCAAAGGGATTCTTGCTAACAAGATAAATTTGGCATTGTTGTTGCCATAGTTCACATAAGGACACGTATAGTGTACTCTCCCATCACTGCTGGTGCACATTCTTTGTAGCACACTCATGCGTATTCATGTTAGGTTCAAGAGTCACAAATTTACACGGTGGTCTTTAGGAGCTTTAAGAAACTTAACACGCTATATCACATGCTTCCTTACATGACTTCCATCACTAAGAATCCTTTGCTCAATAGACCAGCCTTTCTCCATTGAGATGATAAGATATTGGCCTAGCATTGGCATTCACATTCATAGCATGCGTATTTGGTATTTGACTCATTGGGAACGATCTTTACGTACGGTTGCCCTTGGCAATCCTAAAACCAGCTGATGTACCCTTGTCCATCTTAATACTAATGAGAACCCAACGGGGGCAGACCAGGGGGTTCACGGGAACCCTTTGGATTTTCCCCCACTTACCTTAAATTTTGTTAAAACTCTTTCAATTTTTTTCAAAATGCACATGGTAACTTTGTAATTTTTTTTTTTTTGCAGCTACGTTACAATTTATTTTTTTGCACATGTTAACTTTAAAACCTAGGTCCGCCCCTTGACCTTCTTGAAGTATTATATTGTTAAATGTGTATTTTAGGTGTTAAATACTTTTACTAGTAGTAAGAGTAAATGTCGTATTTTGAATACTTTCACTAATACAAGTTTATATTCATACCAATGAATTCTCACTATAGAAGCTGGCATATTTTGATTACCAAAACAAGTTGCACAGGCATGTAACTTTTTACATGTACAGTTGTGTATTGTCTCTGGAGCCTTCAGTCATGCTAAACTTGGATTTTAATGGTAGATGGAGACTATAAATTATTATTGTTGCGCGGCTGAGCTATATAAGCTTATTAATCTTGATCATTAAAGTGCTTTTCCCAAAACAAAACATAAAAAAAAACATTGAAGTCATTTCCTAATCGTGTTTGGCTGAATCAAGGCTCATATTTAAGTTAAACTAAAGTAAAGTTTAGTTGTGCTCTTATTTAAAGTTAAGAATCAAAATGGAAGGCCTTTTAATTGTGTGAGATATTAGGAGCTTTATCACGAAATAGTGCAGCAAGTAATGGACATAGATATAGCCATGGTGCATTTTAGCTAAATTATCTTCTTATGAGTTATGACTGTTGGGTACTAATTTTCTTTTGCGTTTCAGAAGCATACTGGTTATGCATTCATTTAGATTTGCATAGTGTCATTAAAACTATGAGTGCAGATTATGGTACGAGTTGAACGGGGACAACCTTATAAAAACCCGACATTATCTTACCAATATTAGTTTGTAAATCTCATAGGGGTCAGGGGTGGGTGAGGCTTGAACACTTAGGTTTTCTAAATGAAGTGCGGGTTTGAATCACTGCAGTTTCAAACTTTTAACCACACCTCAACCTAAAATAAACCAGAATCATGGAGGGACGGTTATTTAACTCGACCCAGTTTCCGTACTTAAAAATTATGGTTGTGAAGTCAACTGATGAGATTGTTTTAATTTACAAGGTAGTGAGCCTCTGTAAAGCTTATCAATGTCTTCACTCTTCGGCCAATAAAATTTTGTGAAATGTTTTTGCTCGGCTTGCATAAATCATGTCTTTCGGGGATGATGGTTTGTTCGACTCTTTGTCACTCTGATTGATGTCGATAATTGCGATGAGGAATGAGGATGGTTGAAGCTAAAATGAGCGGACCAAATAAACGGTTGTTCCTTTTTTTTAATAATGTTTTTCAGCCAATAGACTATCTTCATTTCAAACATAGTTTTTTTTTTTTTAAAAGAATGGTTTTTGCCTAAAGTTGGTCTTTCTTAGTTTCTATGTTTAAGAAATCATTGGATATTTAAAGTTGCGGTGTACATCAAAAATGTTCTTGAAATGGTTGTCACCTAGCCATCTAGGTGGTTGAGTTGTCTATTCTGAAATGATACAACTTTAAAGCATTGAGTGAAATTATTTAACGTTAATACGAATTCGGTGTTGGAGAATTTCTGATTATTTTGGATGTGGCTTGAGGCGTGTTTCAAGAGTTAGGCAGGAAAGTTTTGTTTTTGTTTTTTTAACGTTATCATGAAAGTAATCATAATTGGAGTGCAAGTCCAACTCGTCATATTTGTTTATTTATGATAGAAGAAATTACATGTTTGGTCCTTATGGTTTACATCAAATGACATGTTTTGTCCATATTCGATTTTAATTACTCCGTTTGTCTCTATTTTTGAAACTATTAACCAAAACGATCCATATTTTAGATGGCTGTTAAGTTTTTTCACAAAGTATGAAACTTATAAGAGGGTAGCAGGATTTGGAGATGGATTCCATTTTGATGGTCTCCTGGTGGCATAGTGTGCTTACAGGTGTTCAGTTTTGGTGGTGGGTGTCGAAAATTTGTAGGCGGCGGTTGTTGGGGGGAAAAGGATTACGAGAGATGGAAAGTTATAAAAAATGAATGAGTGTTAATTATTTCTTTGTAAGCAAATGTAGATTTATCGGTATATGAAAAATAATTTGTTGTTGTTAATATATAATAAAAAATAGTTGGTTTAATAAATGTTTGGTAGGATAGGTGGCTTTAATATTGAAACTGGAAAGATAAAAATACCCCTCTAATTATTAGACCAGAATAAGGATCGTTTTGGTTATTAGTTTAAAAAATAGGGACGAACGGAGTAATTAAAATCGAATAGGGACGAAACATGTCATTTGATGTAAATCATATGGACCAAACATGTAATTTTTTCTTTAGGATATAATATTGTAATCCTAGTTATAGTCTAATGCGTATTGTTTAATCTATATATACTGTGAAGTCTAATTCGTATTATTTAGTCTTTATATACCGTGAAGGGCGGGGATTCTCATTATATCATTGGAGTTTTTGAGTTAGATTTTCTTCAATAAAATATTACGTGTTCCTGGAAAACTACCTTTGTTATTCTGTGTCGTGTTCAATAGCAGATAACCTGTGTTGCGTATCTCTGATAACCTTTAATTGGTATCAGAGATATCAGCAAATCGTAAAGGATTGTTGTGCGGGAATACGGGGCCATATCACGTCCACTATATGCTTATCATAGCATGTGAACCTAAACACGAGGTAATTGTGAATATTATATACGATAATTAGGGTTAGAAAAAAACCCATAACGAGGTCGGGACCTTATCTTGTGATCAGTGGAGGGTTTTAAGTCACGTGTTTGTATAATTTTATACGAGGAGAGTTTGCTAGATCAATTGTCTTATTAAGTGATTACAGGACGTGTTTACCAAGATTAGGAGATTTCGCAACATCTGATAAAAAATAGTACGGATCTTGTTGGGCCAACTAGTGCCTAATTGGTCCTTGTACATGATTTGTATAGTAAATATTCTAAGTAGAAGGAAAAAACAAGTGGTTTTGGGGAACGAAAAAATATGTCAGGAGGGAGTATCCTTCAAGAAGAAGTTTCGTTAGAGTCTGAAAGGAAAAAGACTCATTACAATAATGAGGACGGATCTCAGCGAGTGAGAGAAAAAGAAAGGGCCAAGATTAGGATGCATAGGAAGTGTTGAACAATGAACTTACTAACTCCCTGAAAAACTATCTTCTGGATAAAGAATAAACCTGGAAGATATTAGCGAAATTTTCTAAAAAGCTTAAAGACATAAAGGAAGACAAATAGTACAAGGAGTAACTAAATTCAAATAGTTTTTAAATAACTATTTACTTTTTTGGCTTTGATCTGTGAAGAGACATTGGGACTGTACTTTATCAAATTCTCTTAGAAGAGAAGCTTTACTTTTCCTATATAATGTTAAAGTTGTAATAGAGATAACATGCATTTTCTAAACAAATAAATTAATACAAAATGTATGAGTTGATAGGAACATCCTCTCCTAGAACACACAATGCCAAGTAGATGATTGTGGTTCATATTAGGAGAGTTTATTTGTCATTCAATCCCTGTTGTTGTTCCGCTAACAATACCGAGTAGTATATAATTTTCTTTGGATTTTTATTTCAATACATGAGTTATACAGTTGATTGAATATGGGGAAAGTACAAAATTGTGTTATTTGTATCTTATCGGTTCGTGTTTGATTTAGTTCATTATATTTTTACCAGTCATCGGGGTCCAACAAGGGGTATCAAGAGTGGGTGGATTATTCTTATGATCCATTATCTCTTTTTGAAAAGATTACTAATGCTTTGAGCAATGTCAAAATGTTTAAAGTGTAGTTCTTCATAGTTGCTACTGATGCATGCAACTTTTGAGGGGGAGGAGAAGAGTTATACATTTATTATTGTCAAAAAAAAAGCCAAATACACAACCCATAACACCCACTTGTTACGGGGGGGGGGGGAAAAACTGAAAAAACCTAAACCTTGAGCTTTGGTCATAACTACTCTCAAAATTATCTAATCTGTCAACATGATATGATCTCATCCAAAACCCACAAACCTAGATCTTAAATATATCTGTATTCATCATCTAACAAAAAAACATAACCCAAATCACCATCAAAACAAATAACCATAACAAAAAACTACAATCCTAAACCCAAATTGTGATCTCACACATCTTAACAAAAAATCAAAACCATAACTCCCAAATCTGTTCACATAATCAACCGATATGAATCAGGCAGTAAAAACACTCACACAAAACTCACAACCAATATCCCATCATCATCATCACACGAACCCTCACACAAAAACCCTCATTGAAACCTAAATCAGATTTCCAACAAAACCATAACCAAGCCCACTCTCGAACCAAATCGAGAGTCAAAAAAATCTTCAAAACCTCATCCGACACTCGGACCAAATCGAGAGTCAAACAAAAATCATCATTCGCCATCACAAAATCATAAACCAAAAGCCAAGACCATCGATGTGGTACTCCAACAGTGGAAATTGTATCTCCAAGAGGCATTTGTCACCAGCAACAAATCCTAACCCATAACATCATCTCATAAACAACAACAAACCCAAAAACAAAAAATCCACAGGTCAAACCCATATCAAAAACGTCACAATCCAACACATAAAGAACATGTTATATATTGATTTAGGATCGAATAAGCAATATAGTGTGTGTTTAGGTGTTTGTATGTGTTTGTTATAGAGAGAGAGAGAGAGTAGAGAGAGAAAGGTAGTTAGAGAGAAGGAAGAGGAGAGGATAGAGTAGAGAGAGAAAGAGAAGGGAGGAAATGAGAAGAGAATGTTTGATTACTTACCTCATCAATGAGGTGGAGGGTATTTATACCCTTTACAATATGAGCCCTTAGCTCATGGCTTTTTTATAGCCTTGTCTCGTGACTACATTTCAGTCACGAGACCTTAACCTATCTATTACACATTCAATATTTCACTATTTAATACAAGACTTTTATCTCAATAAGATCGTCACCTTTTCTATTCCTAACAATCTCTCCCTAAGGGACGAATCATTGAGATCTCTCTTTGATTACATTAATGATCAACACTTTCTATTCCTAACAATCTCCCCCTAAAGGGTGATCATTGAGATCTCTCTTGTGACCTTGATCTTTGATCTTTAATGCTCGTTGTCTTTAGTCTTGTTGTGTAACAGTGGTCTCGTTCCAATCATGCTCTTGTGATCTTGATCTTTATCTTTTCATTCTTTTTCATCTTTTGCGTTTGAGATCTTTTTATATCACCGTTGCTTACTGTAAATCCATCTTGATTTGTCTTTGAAGCTTCTGACCAACATACTCATACTTTTCTTATCAGCTAACAATCTTTCGCATGTAGAACTTTTGTCTTGATCAATAGCTTGATGATTTAAGGAAGTTCTTTGATTATCAGAGTTACGGAAGTGTATCTTTGATATTTGAGTATGAGTTATGAAGGTATGAATTTGACGGTATACTTGCTTGTGAAAGGCTGAGATGTTATTGTTGTTGCTGTACATACTTCACACAAAACAATCCATAAAAGTTGAAATTATAACACCAAAGTCAACTAAGTCTCGAATGTACATATTTCTTCCCCTTGATTGTTGTTGTAGAAGATGAATGAAGCAATGTAAGAGTAATAACAATCTCTCCCATCAATCTTGTGACATTATAAGAGACCTTGGTAATCCAACAAATCACTTGAGTAAATCAAGGAAATGTTATTTGTGTTTTTCAAAAACAAATTTCGAAGGAACACAATAACTACTAGATCACTTAGATTATTAGTTAACACTTATTTGAATCATTAAACAATCATTTTAAAATTAGTGACCTACGTTCAGTGTTGGCTTGATGTTAGCACTGGTAGGATTTCCATTCAATCATTGTGAATACTTTATTTAAGTATCACTCTTGAATGTTTTGGCAATGTCACTCAGAGATGCAATGTCACATAGACATATAAGAGACTCTTGTACTATTTGTAACATTGATGTTTCATATAAATGTACGTTTGTGTCCTATGTGAGATTTGACGATATGATCTCATTTGGCTCTAGACTCAATAAGTGCGTTTTGGTTTTAGTGATCGGAGGCTGAAGCAGAATGTCACCTTTTCAATATCAACATTCTTGGAGTCAGAAGTCGATAGATAATGTGTTTAATATCCGTGTGAATTGAAACAAGAATTCTTTTGAGAGAATATTGAGTGGCTGGGAAGGGTTGTGCATTGCATCACTGAGTCCATGATGTCTTCTTCAATACCAGAAATCAATGTATGAAATCCGATAGCATATGTATTGTCCTGGTTTCTGCCTAAGTTTTGTGGAGGGCTTCTTTCTTTTCACCATTTACAAATCTTTTCTTTTTTATTCTTCAACCCCTTCAATGTCTACCAAGACGTCATTACTATCATCATGTTTTGATTGTTCCGATGATAGCTCATGCCTTAGTTGACATTATTCCCATTTTTATTCAGCTCCATCTTACCTAAGGACTTCTATTCTATTTATGGAATGTCCCTGGGTAGATCCCTCCGGTTCTAGTTGGATCACAGGATAATACATAACCTTACCACCTTATTTCTTCTTTGATCATCGTGAGGTAATTGGTTGTTGGGTATTAAGATCAGAACCATAAAACCTTTTGAAAATCAATCAAAGTGTTTGATATAAATCAAAACTTTAACACTTTGAAAGTTTCACCTTTGAGAAATACCCCCTACACATGTGCATCATAATATTGAAAGAGTTTGCACAAGGAGGAAAGAGTTTCGCACTCGAGTCAAAGACGATCACATTTTAATCTAATTTTCTCCCCCTCAAAAATAGCATACCATATGATATTTTTAACATCAATGGATTAAAATAGTTATATGAGTTTTTGAAAGCACATGAGAGAAAACGGATATCACATGATTATTATTAGAACATTTTTGAATGTTTTAAACAAATTTGAAAAACTAGTTGTGCCAAGTGTGTCTATATCTAAAACGGATGGTCACTAAGTCGCTAACGACGATTTTGAATACTCTCAAACGGATGCAACTCGAATGATGCTAACAACGTTTTCGATTACCCTAGATCGGATGCAACTTAGATCGCTGACGCGTTTGTCGATATACTTGACAACAACTATTTTTGACATGGAAAATTTGCTTTTGTTTAAAAACATTTTTATTATACTCCTCCTCAATAATACAACACTTCACTTTGAATGACACCACAAGTATATTGAGGGCTAGAGTGAGTGTTGAGCACATTATTTTGAAAGATTTTGAATTATCTTTGAAAAATTCTTGAAAAATAATGCTCAAACACTACTTGATTAGAAAGCTCCCCCTCAAAAATAGATCAAATGATTTAGCAAGGAAGGGGGTGTTGAACACAAAATTTGAAAGATTTAAAAAAATTCTTGATAAATTCTTGAAAAAATGTTGTTGATAGAAATAATGCCTAAAAACATCATTAATATTTTACATCTTTACGTTTTGATAATCACAAAATGTAAAAACGTTCAATGTAAAATTAAACGTAAACAAGTAATTAGTAGTAAATTTTCATTTCGAAAATTATATCACTTAAAGGTATGAATAAATAAATGCTTAATGCATTTTATGATCAAATGAAATTTTTATTCAACCTCACACTTTTATAAAATGTTGTAAACATTTTTATAAACATTACAAAATATTTTCTACAATTAAAAGAAATGTTTTATTCAAAATAAACATTTTAAAATTCAAATTTTCGGACTTAAAACGGCTAGAAAGTTCCAGAAAATTCTCCCTACACAAAAGGACAAACTGGGGAGCGCCCAGTCTAGGGCGGCCCCTTTAAATACACGGGCGGCCCCTTATCTTTAAGGGGACCGCCCACCTATTTAAGGGCACCGCCCATAGGTAGACGCTCCTCCAGAAAGTCCTATAAATACTGGACTATTCCCCACTATTTTCTCACCTTTTACACTCATTCTTTCTGATAAAAAATAGCCCACACATCTCATTAAAATCCTTTGATCATTTAATCATAAAGCTTTGTTTCTAAGTGATCCAAGCTCAAATCCTCAAGTGCAAGAGAATAATACTTTCTACCATCAAATGAAGAAGTATTACACCTATGTGTGTTGTTGCAATCTTATTGCATCCATATCATAACATGTAAATCATTTGTAAATCTTGTAAGATTGTGTAGTTGTTAGATCTTGGTGATTGTTGTAAGTATAGTTAGATCTTGGTGATCTTTCCTAGTAGTGTTAGTTAGGTGTAATTATAGTAGTGGATTGGTGAAGCAGTGGTGTGAAGAAAACTAAGGTGTGAAGAAGTTGTGTAGTCGTGATCAGGTCGTGAAGCAAAGTTATGTAGTGAAGTTGTGAAATTGTGGTAGATTGGTTCTAGCTAAGATTAGAACTCGACATCTAGCTTAGTGTCGGAAATCAATATAAGCGAAAGTTGTGTAGGGTTTTCTCCGTCATAAGGGAGCTTGTTGACATAGTGAAGAAAACTCTCGAGTTAGGTGCTCAAAGAGTGGAGTAGGGCGAAGAGGTGCTTCGTTGCCGAACCACTATAAATCCTCGCGTTGTTATTTGATTGTTCTTACTCTTATCTCTTATCTTACATTATTTTCTCATACTATCCTATTAATTGTTTAGATAAGTATATTGTTCATATTGTACAAGTGTTGAATTCACATAAAGTCGAATCTAGAATTTTTACAAACACTTTAAAACCTTAAATAAAAAAGCGGTAAACTATTCAACCCCCCTTCTAGTTTTCCACAAAGCGGTGAATTTATTTATTGGAAAAATAGATTCGAAACTTATGTGAAGTCAAAAGATCTAGATCTTTGACATGTTATTACTGATGGTGATTTTTCTCATATTCAAAATAATCCCGAAACAAAAAAGGATGAAGTTGTACCTTTTTATAAACAAAACAATGATCTTAAAAAGAAACTTGCAAAAAATAATGAAGCTCCTCCTATTCAAAATAATCCCGAAACTAAAAAGGATGAAGTTGTACCTTTTCATAAACAAAACGATGATCTTAAAAAGAAACTTGCAAAAAATAATGAAGCTAAAATGGTAATTTATAATGCTTTGCCACGTAAAGAATACGAAAGAATTTTTATGTGTCAAACCGCAAAAGAAATTTGGGATACTTTATTAATCACTCATCAAGGTAATAATCAAGTCAAAGCTAACAAAATAGATCTTCTTGTTCAACAATATGAACAATTTATGATTCCGGAAGAGGAGTCAATAGATAATGCATTTGCTAAATTTAACACTATTATTACTAGTCTAAAAGCACTTGATGAAGGTTTTTCTAGCAAGAATTGTGTTAGGAAATTTCTTAGGGCATTACATCCAAAATGGCGCGCGAAAGTCACGGCGATTGAAGAATCAAAGAATCTAACAACCTTACCTCTTGACGAACTAATTGGAAACTTGAAAGTTTATGAAGAAGTAATAAAGAAAGATTTCGAAACGGTCAAAGGCAAGAAAGAACAAAGTAGATCTCTTGCATTAAAGGTGAAAAAGGAAGTAAGTGATGAAGATAGCTCAAGCTCCGATAGTGAAGACGAAGAGTATGCTATGGCCGTAAAGGAATTCAAGAAATTCTTCAAGAGACGAGGAAGATTTGTAAGACAACCACGAGGCGATAGAAAAACATTCCAAAGAAGTAGAAATGATGGTTATGGTAAAAGTGAAAGAAAATGTTTTAGATGTGGTGATCCAAATCACCTCATTGGAGAATGTTCAAAGCCGCCAAAGAACAACGATCAAAGAGCATTTATTGGAGGAGCATGGAGCGACAATGGAGAAGATGAAGTGGAAAAGACTAAAGATGAAACTTGTCTTGTAGCTCAAGCGCCCGATGAAATATGCTTAGGAATAAACTTGGAACCCGATGAGTGGATTAAAGATAGTGGATGCTCAAAACACATGACCGGTAATCGAAAGTTGTTTTCTTCATACAAAGCGTACAACGGAGGAAACGTAATTTTTGGGAGCAACTTGCGCGGTAAAATCATAGGCAAAGGTACGATTTCTCAAGACTCCCTAATAATTGAAAATGTTGAGCACGTAGATAACTTAACATATAACTTGCTTAGTGTAGGTCAAATATGTGATAATAAATGCAAAGTAATATTTACCGAACACGATAGCGAAATAATCAAAGACGAAAAGGTTATAGGTAAAGGAATTAGGAAAGGAGGAATATATGTAATGAAACTAGGAAATAAACCGGAAGACAAAATATGCCTTGCAACATTAGACGAAAACTCCACACTATGGCATAGGAGATTAGGTCACGCTAATATGCAACTAATTCAATCATTAGCATCTAAAGAATTAGTTAGAAATCTACCCAAACTTAAATACGACCGACATTTTTGTGATGCTTGCAAAATTGGAAAGCAAGCTCATGCAAGTCACAAGGCTAAAAATATAGTTTCAACAACTAGATGCTTAGAACTACTTCACATGGATTTGTTTGGCCCTTCCGCCATACGAAGCTATGGAGGGAATCGTTATACCTTAGTAATCGTAGATGACTATTCTCGATTCACATGGACTAGATTTTTAGCAAATAAAACCGAAGCCTTCGAAAAATTCAAAATATTTAGCAAAATGATCCAAAACAAATTAGGATGTTCCATTGTATCAATTAGAACGGATCATGGTCGGGAATTTGATAATGAAGTACAATTCGGAAACTATTGTGATTTAAATGGGATATCTCACAATTTTTCCGCTCCTCGTACTCCACAATCTAATGGGGTAGTAGAAAGAAAAAATCGCACTCTACAAGAAATGAGTAGAACCATGTTAAATCATCATCCTTAAAGCTTGCTTACCTTTAAAGTTAAAAAGTTGAATTTCTCTTGAAAGCTTAAGTACGACTACACTCTTAATTACATAAATTATAGAATTGGTATATGTATATACTTAGTAATTAGTGATAGTTAGGAATTTTGGTTAAGTCACTTAGATACGCCATTTGTAGGCTTTCTAGTCTCAAAGAATTTGTTCATTAGGAACCATTCTTTCTATGGATTATCCATGAACACTATGAAATAGAAATCTTCTATGGCCACTAACTCACGTAGACAAAGAATAGTGAGTTAGGGGATAATAATTTAACATAGTAGTAGGTAGGATAGTTTTGCAATCGAAAAAGTCTTAAACCACTTATGGAGGAAACTATCCCCTTCTACCTTGCGCTCGCCTCAACTACTTTATCAAAAAACGTCTTGTTGAAGTCTCAACTCCCATTCCGAATATCTAATCTTCCACAATACGACCTTGTCATTTCAAAATAGTTATCAATAAATTTTTTCGTACATGAAGAAAGAAATTAACTCATATGTTCGCCAAGAAGTCTAGTCTCCAAAATACGTCTTATGTATAACATCTGATTTTCTCGTCCGAAATAATTTGAAGAAAATTTTTTATTTAAACTTTGGCGTTAATTAAAAATTGTCAATATTCATTTCACAATAAATGGCCAAATTTGAAAAAAAATCTCAGGTGGCGGCCCTCTTAAAAATTAAGGGGTTTCGCCGTGTTAGATATTGGGCGGCCCCCTTTAATAATTAAGAGGACGCTATCTGTTGAAACAAACTCCCACCTTACAGTCGAAATTATTATTACACAAACATCATTTTTTTTCTTCCCTCTTTATCCACACCTGCTGTAAACGATATACCCCATCACCAAAACTTCAATATCTAACCTTAAATCACACAAATCAACCAAATTGCATAGGGGCAAATTTATACAGTCTATCAACAACAATCATTGAAAGTTTTTCAACCATCTTTTGTTTGATTTCATCCAATTTTCTTTCTAATCAAAATTGGGTGTTTTTAATTATTTTCATAATTCTTAGATTGGTCTAGGATTTCCATAACTACAATGATGCCCGTAGTCATAGGAACACTACAACCTTGATAGAATTAAATCAAAACACATAATGAGTCAAAAAAAATATTTAAGAACATGTATGCTCATGAACATATAGCCGAATTTTTGCATATATGCATTTTTAAATTTACACATTGTTGATTAATGCCAAAACATGATAAAAATAATCAAGTATCAATCATCCAAACATACATACTTATTTTTCAAATCAATGAGTAAAATTCTATAAAAATAAAGGAGTCTTGGCTCGTCTTTCATTTGGATCAATTTTTAGAGTCATAAGATGAAACCATCAATATAGCCTTGTCTCTTGTATAACACTCAACAAACTCGTATATGTTATTATAATTCATATATATATCTATTTATATATATATATATATATATTAAAATTATCTATTATATATTTAATAATATATATATTTATTATAAATGGAATAAATTTTATGAATGTTATAAAATAAAGGTGGGTGTGGTTTTCATATTTTAAAACTTGGTTTTGAGATCAAAAACAAACACTACTTAACTTTTGTTAAGTCAAAAAATATTAAATTTATATTGTCACAAAATATTACACTTAACGTATAGTTTTCGACATGTTTAAACAAAATTTTATATTAATAAGGGAGTGTTTGGGTCATTGTCTTGATGTTGAAATATATAACTAATATATTTTTCTACATCCCAGATTAAGTCAAAAATAAATTAAGAAACATATGGATCACTTCTTAGGGTTTTTAGAATCGAAGTAAATCATATGTCCAATTCGTCATTTTTCAAAACTTCATTTTATTTTTTCTTTTATTTATATTTTTGTATAACATTGTATGTTGTTGATAACTTGTTATAGGTACAAATGCAGAAGCTTACCACCTGATTTATTTATCATAAATCCTACATCCCAAATGTATCTAAAAAATTCCGGCATCTCTACCTACTATTATGCCTAATTTTACAGAACTATGAAAATCGCAACATTCACGAAGGTCGTGTTGTTGATCAAGCCTACTACAAATCCAATAATATTGAGCGTCTCTTTACTAACATTCGCTTCAATTGTCTCTTTCAAATCAACGAACCGATTGTTCCGAGATTTATTCTAGACTTATATAGTCAAGTCACTGTACAAAGTAACCGATGGATATATGGTCTTTTGTTATATTCTTTTTATGATCAACACGAATCATAACTCTCACTCTTCGCATCAATTCGTTCAAATCCTCAAAAATTCCATATAATGGTCAAGCCGTTTTTACACGAAGACTGTGCTTTCTCTTGAGTTTTCTCAAGAACCGAGGGTCCATATTGCTCTGATCTTCCTTCTCATGACGACATTCGTCGACTCTTAATTGGAACGTTGTCGTGGTTAGACCATTTCCCATTAAAGCCAATCGTCTCTCTTAATCCAAATTCAAATTCTCACCAAAAAACTAAGGTGCCACATGAAGTACTGGGAAGATTGAACTTATTCAGGAGAATGTGTTCGGACTAGGAGGACATCGGGACCGTCTCCTCGCTTGTCTTGCTCCTGTTTGATATGTCTGTTGTTGCCGGAAAATTATATAATCTTGCTTATTTCTTTGTCAAAAGAATTCAAATATTGCGAGGAGCTACTCCAACCGCAAAATATTACCGTATGGCATGTTTCTAACTCGTCTTACGACAAGTCATGGAATACGTATCCTCTTCTTGACTATGAATTTATGTCTTGATGAGCGAAGTAATGCGTCATCTTTCGCCCTAATAATACGACTTGACGACTCGAAGTGTTCGGGGCAAAGGCACGTTTTCCATCTCTTCTTCTTGCTACTCATACATCAAGCACGTCATATCATCAACACAATGATGTGATAATGTCGAAACTTCTCGAGTATGTAATCCATCTCTACCACCTATATTTAACTCTTTGTGATCTACTTAACTACAAAACTACTAAATTGCCTTCATCCTACGAAAACAACCGATTGAAACTCTCTTCTGAACGACAAACCACTTGTCAACCAACACGCAACAAATGCATAAGGAGATGCGCAGAAGGGTTCAAATCTTTGAAGGCACTTAAAATGACGTGTTTAGCATAGAAGAAAGAAGGTGAAGATTTAGGAGAGAAACTAGCTAGATAGATAAATGTGGTTTTAGACAATTTTTAACTTGATTATGTGTATGTTTTAAACAACTTATGTGGTAATTATCTGATTTATTCGGAATAGACTTAGGTATTAGTTATCTTTAGATATTCATTTTCTATGATGATTTAAACCTTTGGTTGTTTTGTTTAATGAACTAATTATGCCACTTTGGTTTCATGATTTGATGTTTTTATTACATGCTATATGATTAAAGGTCCTCATAAAACTCAATAGGGCTTGCTGCAAATAAACCACCAAAACATAAATACTCTCACAAAATTTTTGAGAAAAATCATTTTTCTAGTATATATGGATCCAGCAGGGAGGGGACCCCCTTATCTTTAAGGGAGTCCGACCCCTAATTAAGGGGATAAAAATTTCCCGCCCCATAGTTAATCACGGGTAAACCAATATTTTTACTGCTTTTTGACTCTCTTTGTACTTAGTCTCCTATATCTTTGCCAAAAATGCTCGAATATTTGGATAACTTAAACTAGTGCAAACTCATCCATTTTTCTACCATTTCTTCCCCATAAATCCCTTCAACATGGTTCATCACACAACACATCATCTTCCTCATCATACTACGAAAACGTTTCACATCATGGCTATTCACTAGAGGCTTCCTATTTCTAAAGCCTCCATAAAGACCAAAATCAAACATCATTATTACAATAATTGTTTCTGGATTTAACCTATGATGACACAAAACTCCATCACCCCACTACTTCAAGTATCATCACATTGTGCTCCTATTATGCATCCTTCTGTAATCACCATAACCAAAGATACTTCTTCATCCTTAATAGACTACATACCCAAATCATACTCCAACTTAAGAAAAATGCATCATTGGACATCCCTCTCACCCTTTCACATAAAACCCCACTTGTGTCCAATTTGTTTCTCCATCACGTGCACCACCTATCATTGGTAAATCCCTTTCCTAGGAACCTTCTTGGGCAATGGAGATTTATGTTTGTGTTGGCATGCCACAATCGTTAACTCTACATATTTGGATTGAGAGATGTAAATTTCTAATATTATATTTTCATATATTGAAATATGCTTCTTACAACCACCAACAACCACATCCGACCAACATCATTATCTTACCAAATAAACGTACTCTATGTTTAGTTTCTCAAAATAATGGTCATCCCCTATTTTGCATGCAAGTCCTATAGAGCTTACTAATTATTAGACTTTTGTAGTTTAAAAATCTCATAAATGTTAGCAATGTATTTTTTTTGTTATGCCTGTGTGTGGTTCTCACACTATTTTATTTTAATGGATGGATTATTGCTCTGGTGCATTATTATTATGCCATATTTTCTCCTTCTTGCTACATGTTAGAAATATTTGTATTGTTCTAACTCATTTTTGTAGCCAAGAAACCATAGCTCGATTCCTTGGTACCCTCGAATGAGGGGGAGCACACATCAAGGGGGAGCATTTATTCCGTCGATTTTACTAGAAATTCTTGACGATGCCATTTTGATTATACAAAAAAGAGGGAGAAATGACATAAAACTCACTAAATACTTGTTTAAAAATAGATTTACGTTTAATGAGTTTAAATTTTGTAATCATCAAAAAGGGGGAGATTGTTGATAGAAATAATGCCTAAAAACTTTATTTATATTTTTCACATCTTTACGTTTTGATAATCACAAAATATAAAAACGTTCAATGTAAAATTAAACGTAAACAAGTAATTAGTAGTAAATTTTCATTTTGAAAATTATATCACTTCAAGGTATGAATAAATAAATGCTTAATGCATTTTATGATCAAAGGAAATTTTTATTCAACCTCACACTTTTATAAAATGTTGTAAACATTTTTATAAACATTACAAAACATTTTATAAAATTAAAAGAAATATTTTATTCAAAAGAAACATTTTGAAATTCAACTTTTCGGACCTAAAACGGCTAGAAAGTTCTAGAAAATTCTCCTTACACAAAAGGACAAAATGGGGAGCGCCCAGTCTAGGGCGGCCCCTTTAATTTTAAGGGGACCGCCCATCTATTTAAGGGGACCACCCATAGGTAGACACTCCTCCAGTTTATCCTATAAATACTAGACTTTTCCCCACTATTTTCTCACTTTTTGCACTCATTCTTTCGGATCTAAAACAGCCCACACATCTCATTAAAATCCTTTGATCATCTAATCATAAAGCTTTGTTTTCAAGTGATCCAAGCTTAACTTCTCAAGTGCAAGAGAAGAATACTTCCATCATCAAGTGAAGAAGTATTACACCTCAAGTGTGTATTGCAATCTTGTTGCATCCATATCACAATTTGTAAATCATTTGTAAATCTTGTAAAGTTATGTAGTAGGTAAATCTTTGTGATTGTTGTAAGTATAGTTGAATCTAGTGATTCATCCAAGTTGTGATAGTTAGGTGTGAAAGTAGAAGTGAAGTAGTGAAGTAGTGGTGTGAAGAAAACTAAGGTGTGAAGAAGTTGTGTAGTTGTGAAGTTGTGTTGTGAAGTCGTGAAAGTAGTGAAGAAGTTGTGAAGTCGTGATAGATTGGTTCTAGCTAAGATTAGAACTCGACATCTAGCTTAGTGTCGGAAATTGATATAAGCGAAAGTTGTGTACGGTTTTCTCCGCCATAAGGGAGTTTGTTGACATAGTGAAGAAAACTCTCGAGTTTGGTGCTCGAGGAGTGGAGTAGGGCGAAGAGGTGCTTCGTTACCGAACCACTATAAATCCTCGCGTTGTGGTTTGATTGTTCTTACTCTTATCTCTTGTCTTACCTTATTTGCTCATACTATCCTATTAATTGTTTAGATAAGTATATTGTTTATATTGTGCAAGTGTTGAATTCACATAAAGTCGAATCTAAGTTTTTATTAACAAACATAAACATTAAATTAAAAAGCGGTAAACTATTCAACCCCCCTTCTAGTTTTCCACAATTGGTATCAAGAGCTACGTCAAACAAGATTTTTAAAATAAATTGTATTTTAAAACTTGAATCGATCTATGGAATCGGAAAAATATTTAGAAGGGCAATCTATGCAAAGACCACCACTATTTGAAAGTGATGGATTTATTTATTGGAAAAATAGATTCGAAACTTATGTGAAGTCAAAAGATCTAGATCTTTGGCATGTTATTACCGATGGTGATTTTCCTCCTATTCAAAATAATCCCGAAACTAAAAAGGATGAAGTTGTACCTTTTCATAAACAAAACGATGATCTTAAAAAGAAACTTGCAAAAAATAATGAAGCTAAAATGGTAATTTATAATGCTTTGCCACGTAAAGAATACGAAAGAATTTTTATGTGTCAAACCGCAAAAGAAATTTGGGATACTTTGTTAATCACTCATCAAGGTAATAATCAAGTCAAAGCTAACAAAATAGATCTTCTTGTTCAACAATATGAACAATTTATGATTCCGGAAGAGGAGTCAATAGATAATGCATTTGCTAAATTTAACACTATTATTACTAGTCTAAAAGCACTTGATGAAGGTTTTTCTAGCAAGAATTGTGTTAGGAAATTTCTTAGGGCATTACATCCAAAATGGCGCGCGAAAGTCACGGCGATTGAAGAATCAAAGAATCTAACAACTCTATCACTTGACGAACTCATTGGAAATTTGAAGGTTTATGAAGAAGTAATTAAGAAAGATTCCAAAATCGTCAAAAGCAAAAGAGAACAAAGTAGATCTATTACCTTGAAAGCTAGAAAGGAATCTAGTGATGATGATAGCTCAACCTCTGATAGTGAAGATGAAGAATACTCCATGGCCCTAAGAGACTTCAAGAAATTCTTCAAAAGACGAGGACAATTCGTAAGACAACCACACGAAGAAAGAAAATCATTCCAAAGAAATAAAGACGACAAAAAAGGCAAAGGCGAAAGAAAATATTTCAAGTGTGGAGATCCAAATCATTTCATCGAAGAATGTCCGAAACAATCAAAATATCAAAATCAAAAGGCGTTTGTTGGAGGATCTTGGAGTGATAGCGACGAAGATGAAGATGAGAAGACAAAGGACGAAAAGTGTCTTATGGCTAAAGCTTCTAATGAGTTACTTTCCGAAACCGAATACTTTAGTGATAACCAATCATCATTAAACAAAAATAACTTAGATAGTGACTATAGTAGACTATGCAAAATAGGACTAAAAGTCATGGCTAAAAATAAAACTTTAAAACAAGCTAAAATAGAATTAGAAAATGAAGTTCTAGAATTAAAAGATAAATTATCTAGGTTAGAAAAAGGTAAGAAAGTAAATGAAGAATGTCAATTATGTCAAGACCTTAAGTTTGAAAATGAGAAACTTAGAAAAGAAATATCTAGGCTAAATCAATTTAATGATAGTAGTCACTAACTTAAGAAAATAATAAGTTCTCAAAAACCTTTCGGAGATAAATCCGGTTTGGGATTTAATTTTACCAAAGGGTCACCTAGCGAAAACAAACAAGTAAATTTTATAAGAGCTCAAGAAGTCGAGTCGAATGAAAAATTGATAGAATCAAACCCAAACTCAAAACCAAAATTTATACTTATAAACAATACTAAAATTCCTATTGCAAGTGATGATGAGGTAAAACATTTTTACAAACCTTCCTTAAAACCCGGAGTCGGATTTACTAAACCCACAATGAGGTCTAAAACACCTCCTCCGAGAAGAAAAGAAAACTTTCATCCTCGTTCCAAAACACCTCAACCTAGGAGAGACCAAGGTAGACCAAATTACTCTAACACTAATCACACAATGTGGAATCATCCACACCAACCAAGCTTTACTCAATGTGGAAGATGTTCACCGTGCATGTGTTCGAATCAAATGCAAAACATGTTCGGAAACAATAACTTCGGACCCATGAAACGATGGGGACCAAATGGCTAAATCATCATATCTTCCAAGGTTAATCATCTACAAGCATCCTTTGGCTTTCGTCAAACAAATTGAAGAACTCATATAGGATTTCCATAAATTCTCATCCTTAAAGCTTGCTACCTTGAAGATTTTAAAGTAATTTCTCTTGAAGGCTAAGGTACGTCTCACTCTCCAATTACGTAAATTATAGATTGGTATATGATATACTTAGTATTAGTGATAGATAGGAAATATGGTAGTCACTAGAAATGCCATTTGTTGGCTTTCTAGTTTTTAAAAGAATTTGTTCATTAGGAACCATTCTTTCACATGGATTATCTATGAACCACTATAAAATGGAAATCTTCTATGGCCACGAACTCACGTAGACGAAGAAAAATGAGTTAGTGGATAATAATTAACATAGAAGTAGGATTAGTTTTGCATCGGAAAAGTCTTAAACCACTATGGATGAAACAAACTCCCTTCCACCTCGACGCTCGCCTCAACTACGTCTATCAACATCGCCTTGTTGAAGTCTTTACTCCATTCCAATCTCTCATCCTCCACAATATCCACTCATCCCCTAGAAAACGTTATTGGTAATCTAAATCAAAGAACTCTTAGGTCGCAAGCTCAAGACAAAAGCAATTTCTTTTTCTTTATTTCAACAATAGAACCTAAAAATATAAATGAGGCATTAAAAGATGAAAATTAGATAATGGCCATGCAAGAGGAACTAAACCAATTTAAAACAAATGATGTTTGGGAAGTAGTCCTGATAGTTTTGAAACTATCCTTATAAATATATATAAATATAAATAATTATACATATATAATAAGGATAATTATCAAAAAATCTCAATGTAGAAACTGAGGTTGTATTGTGATTCCCAGGTCGTTATTACCCAATCGAGGAATTGCAATGGAAAGTCGAAAGTCGGTTTGACATTTGATGCTTTGAAGGGAACAAAGATTTTGATTGGTTTTCTAAATTCTACTAGAAAATTAAATGTAATCTACCACTAAAAACCCAATTTAGGCATCACAAATTTTAAAAAAAACGCAAACATGAGTCCTAAAACGTGACTTAAAACCCTAATTTATCAAAATTAAATCCTAAAAACTGAATTATTTTTTCTTTTATAAGTCCTTTGAATTGACTCTAATGCAAGAATAAGAAAACTAAACTAAAATCGAAAGTAATTTGAGCTTAAAAAACACGAAAAACAAGAACGAGTATCCAATCACGTTCTTTAAAAAAACTAAAATCTACAATTTTAATCCCTAACGAAAACAATTTTTAATTTCCTAAGTTACTAATGATAAAAAGAAAAATTTTGAAAAAAAGAATTATATTTTTTTGACTTTTTTATAATTTATTATGAATTAAAAACGATTTTAACAAAAGGAAAATTAATGCAATATATACTAAAAATAATTATGGCAACACAAATTTAAACTAAAAACGCAAACGGGAATTCTAAACGCGACCTAAAAACCCTAATTTATCAAAATTAATCCTAAAATGATTTTTTAACTTTTCTAAGTCCTAAGTGACTAAAAAGTAAGAACAAAGAAAACTAGACCAAAAACGAAAGTGATTTAAGCTTAAAAACACAAAAAACGTGAACGAGATTCAATCCCGTTCTTTAAAAAACTAAAATCTACAATTTTAACCCTACGAAAGCAAATCTAATTTTCCTAAGTCCTAAATGATAAAAGAAAATTTAAAAAAAAAGAATTATATTTTTTTTGACTTTTTTATAATTTTTTATGAATTAAAAACGATTTTAAACTAAATTAAATATTAAAAATACTAAACGAATTATAAAAAATCTGAAAAAATTACAAAAAATAGTTTAAACAGTGCTGGATCAAAGAAAAATAAAAGGGGTAACACAGCTTATCAAAATAAGCTGTTAAAAAGCTTAAACAGCTTATAAGCTAAAAAGGCTAAAGCGGTTATAAAAGAATAAAGAGTGCAAACTTAAACGGAAAAGACCCAAGCGCAGAGTGGTGAGTGTGTGTTGTGTTAAAACGTTTGGTGAGAGGGTAGAGGTCCCGAGTTCGAGCCCTGCTCACTTGGGACTTCCCCTACTCCCAAATATTTTTATTTTCCATTTTTTTACAACTTTTTTTGTTAAGCTAAAAATAAGCAACTTTTGTAAAGACAAAAATTTTGAAACTTAAAAATAAGCTCAGAAATAAGCTGAAAAGCTTGACAGAATGCTTTTTTTACACTAAGTCTAAAATGGCTTAACTTTTTAGCATTCTACAAACTTAATAAGCATTAAAAGACACAAATAAGCCAGGACAATTAAACTACTAAACCTAATGAGCACAAATAAGCAAAAATAAGCAAAGAGGATAAGCTACACTAAGCTAAATTAGACAGATTCACTAAAAAGCTTTAACACTTAAAAATTTTAAACTAAAATGCAAATAAGCTCAAATAAGCTTTAACCAAAACTAAAATAAACTAAAATAAGCTAAATCTAACCTAATAAGCAGTACTAAACCTAAATTAAGCAGAAACAATAAGCAATTAAGCTTAAATAAGCAAATGAGCTTTTTGGCTCACAACTATTAAGCAAACAGCCAAGAGGGGACTTTTTGAGCTTAATTTTAAGCTACAAAACAGATCCTTATGGCTTAGAAACTTATAAGCCCTTAAAGCTTATTCAAAAAGCTACTTAAATCAATAATCAGAAAGGAGTTTGAAAATCAAATAAGCCCTCAAAAGGGCTTATGAAAAAGTTGTCTACTCAGATCACAACACTTAGAAAAATTTTCAATCTTTACAAAACCATACTTTTGAGCTTAAAAATAAGCTAGCAAACAGATCCTTATTATAACACCCCGTGTTTTAGGGTCATTGACGCCGTCAATAAATCCGAAATGTATCTTTTGTATTATACGCGTTTGCTTTAAATCATAAACGTTAAGTTAAATCGCGTACGCCAAAAATTAGCGTTCAATGTAAACGGGCACCAAACAATTAAACGTTTACATCAAGCAAATATTAAATAATTATTTTGAGAATAATTATGGTCTTTGTTAATTGTATTTTTATTGGTTGCGTAAATTGATTACGTTTCGCGATAAATTGCGTTTAGGCATTCCCGGAACCACCAAAACTTTTCTACGCTTCAACAAATACCCACATTTATACCCAATACCCAAAATTTATAAAATAACATCACATATATACATACAAAACCGGACATAGGTGGAAGTATACAAAGAAATATCACCAAAAATTCACCACATGGTCTTATGTACATCTCTACTCATTTAATGAAGCCATACCTCCCATGCTTCCCATACCCTTGACCAACTATTTCCCTAAATCACTCATCTTGTCTTGAATAGTGTTATTGACTAGCTCTTATACTTATAAGTCATACCATACTAGCAAATAAGCATACACAATACACTTCACTTGATAAAAATCAAATTGTTCTCTCTTCCTCTCTTGTTTAACCCACGACATCAAACACCCCTTATATACAATCCATAGTTTGATTTTACAAGACCATACACACATACATACATCATTCCTATGATAACCTAAGGTGTTTGCAAGGGTTGGTTAAAGGTTTACAAGTATTGAAGCAAGTTTTGCAAGATTAGGGTTTTGGAAAAGATTGGGGTTTTTTGGGTTTTCGTCTAAACAAGGGTTTAGATCACTTTGTTCATCATCCTACCTCATTATTAAGGTTACCTAAAAACCTTAATCTCTTTATTTCTTATGATTATATGTGTATATGATGTTTATATAGCTAAATCACCATTTAGGACTTTTAAACATGTAAAAGAGATTTTTACTTGTGATGATCATTTTGTACACTTTTTCTTATGTTATGTGATAGCTAATATCATGATAAAATGGGTATATAAGTGATGTACCATGTTGGTTAAGTATAAAAAGGTATATGTACAAATTAGGGTTTTTAAAGTACTTAAGGAAAGTTATGTTTTCATGTGATGTTATATAACTTGTAAATCTTGTTTCCATGGGATTATGAGGACAATGGATGAACTCTTGGACATTAATATAAGTATCACATATGTCAAATATAGTTGTAAAGGATTTATGGTAAACTACTAAAGTGAAAAGTACATAAAACAAGTTTATTATAAAAGTATACACTTTAATATTAAGGGGCTGTTTGGAATTCGAATTTCCAATAGTGGGTTTGACATTTTATAAAAATAATACGTCTCATGATGATTCCAAAAAGGTAAGAAACTCGAAAAACGGATTAATAACGAATGAGTTATGAATTACGCGAGTTTACGACAATAAATACTTTTATAAAACTATTTTTATAAAAGTTACTATTCATGATAGAAACTTTTATTTTTGTAAACCTCATATATATATAGAACTTTTAATTACGAGAACGTGCTCGAAAGAATCGCTAAAAACGGAGCTATAACGAATAAAATACGACGTTTACGATAACTAAAACTATTAAAATAACTTTATAACTGGTGTGAACAGTAAAAAGTACTGTTCATCAGGGGACTAAAAATAAAATGATCAATTATCGATAACACATCCTAATGACGAAAAGCGTGTGCATAAAAATGAGCGTCAAAATCGGCTTAAACAAACGCTAAAGTTATGCCAACTTTTAACTAAAACGAAAATAATTAAACATTTTCACTCTGTAACAACGATTTCTAAATTACAAATAGACGGTGATGAAGCTATATAGAATTATATGTGGTTATCAAAGCACGATATTACTAGGGAGTTTCATAATGAGGCCTCTTCGGGGTGGCGTATCGACGAGTTGTTGGATTTACGATTTAAAGGTGCCTAGCTCCTCTACGTTCACTACATGACCTCATTAAATTATGATAGACCCGAATGATAGTATGAATTAACTAACATAGACTTGAATAAGATGAAAGTTAATCAAAGCTTTTAGTGCTTAACAACTAATGGTTCATTTAGGTTTGCATTCGAACATTACGTGACGCGATATCTGTGATATTTAGATTATCAGTAACTCAAGGTGAGTTCATAGCCCACGTTTTACATGATTTTGTTTTATAAGTTTTTGGGGTGAGAAACATGCAATGTTTTACCAACGGACATAAATGGATACTTTACATTATGATTTACGTGATGCCTAAGTTGCGAAAACCCCTAGTTGAGGCCCATTATTAATGAACTGTCAGTTACTGGATTGTGATCGCGAATGTTATAAATAGATCTATTGGGTTTGACAACCCTGTTCGGGTGATTAGCTTAATCACTAGAAAACGAACGTATACCATGTCGAACATAAGGAATTGCGGGTTAGAACATCAACACGGGCAATGTAGGCAATTTATATGGTATTCATTTATGTCGAGCTTCAGTGTCATGAGCTTAGGGCAACGTAATTACATTTATATGATGTCTGCATCTGTTGCATTATCATATACTTAGGAAATCTTGTGGTCCTACAATATACGATTTTATCAAACCTATGAATTCACCAACATTATTGTTGTCGATTAAGCAACATGTTTTTCAAGGGATCAGGAAGCCCCCCAACGAGGTGCAAGGGATACATTGATGGTTTTGATTTGGATATCATGCATTAAAGATTTTGTCTCATTACATTTTGTATAACTGTATTGAGCTAGAAATCTTTGTATTTTGAACCAGTGGACAAGTGAAGCTTTGGCTTATGTAACAAATACTTTGTTAATTCTATTATCAGTTTTTAAAACGACTTTTTTGCGTTCGTTCTATATACCTCTCGTGTTATTTATGAAAACCTAAGAAAAAAAGTAACACGCCCCAGACCCTTAATTCTGCTGATACCAAATTTTAGGGTGTTACAGATTGGTAACACAAAAGCCAAGGTTATAGAGAACCAGTCAAAATTTTTTGCTGACTATCAACAATTTTCAAACATCGATTCATACAAAGGGGTTTTTTACATGGGAACATACATAGTGCATACATCATGCATACTCACTTGTATGCATTAGTTGGTTGGACAGATGCATTCAAAATTGATATACATATTATTATCTATAAATGTAAATACTATAAAGCCTTATATAATATACACATATAAGTTATTTCTGCTAGGACACAATAGTCATGTCGCATGATTCCGCAGTACCCAATTACTTCCTATTCACTCTGAACAGATCACGGAGTAATCCCCATCTGAGGATCCTTACGAGGAGGCTGCCAGACAGTTACTAGAGCAGGCACCATGTTCTCCAGAGTATGTACCTGATCCCATGGAGCTGGAGGATCATGTACCAGTGTACATTCCTGAGCCTGAGCACCCTGAGGACTTAGTGCCAGCTAAGGATGAGGCACCTATAGAGGCATACATTACTAAGGTTGCTTCTGCACCTCCACCACCACCATCCTTTTTACCCTCACTTATCCGACCCCCACGTACTAGAGCAACCATAGCTTAGATAAGAGCTGCAGCACCATCCACCTATCATCCACTACTCCCATCAGGGACACCACCATTATTACCTATACCACTGCATGCACCATCCACTAGCCGCAGAGTTGATATTCCCGAGGCTGACACGCCGCCTCAGAAGAGGCTACTACTTACTGCTCCCAGACCTAGGTGTGAGGTTGGGGAGAGTTCTGCTGCTGCTGCGAGACAACCAAGACCCACTATGGCCCGTAGGGTCGATTGTAGTTTTGTAGACACTATGGAGACTAGGGTCTGAGATATTGAGAATATGATGATGGCCACCTTAGAGGTGGTCAACTTGAGGGTCAGTTACCAGGTAGATGTTCGCAGTAGAGAGAGTTCAGAGTTTTACTCACGACATCACGATGCCCAGAAGGATCGTGCAGCTGTGAGAGCTGAGATTGAGGTATTGAGGAGAGAGAGACTTGCTTATGAGCAAGAGAGTATGGAGAACCGTCAGGCCTTGGCTAGGTCTGAGGCTTACAGCAGGGCATTAGAGGCACGGATTATAGTGTTAGAGACTCAGGCGCGTCGCCACGAGTGGCAGCGTCAGGACGCGGATGATCGCGCGACGAGGCATATCATGCGTATTCAGGCTTTGGAGGCTGGAGCACGTGATGACACCTTAGATTGATACTTGGTAGAGTGCCTAGAGGTTCTTTTCTACAAAGATTGTAGCTATACTATATAGTCTGCTAAGTTTTTATGGGTTACTCCCAGCTAGCAGGCGGTATAAATCTTTTGTTTTGATTAGCTATCCGGTATGGATCTTTTGTCTTTTGTCTAGCTATGTTGTATAGCCTACTAAGTATTACGGGTAACTCCCGACTAGTATGGCTTTAGGTTGTATATATTCTTTTATGTGTACCTAATCGAGTGATCATTTTTGTATTGAGCCAATCATGTTAATTTTATCAGTATATATGAAAATTGTTGTAATATACAGTCTATAATCCGAATTTGGTGGTGAATGATGACGAATTTTGATTATAGCATTGTTGATTACAATTCAGTTGTATATTTCACTAGGTGATGTGATCTCACTTTATTTTTCACGTATATATCATGTCATGGTTATGATTTTATAAAATCTAACGGGTATTGTATTTTCTTGTGATTGAAGAAAATGGCACCAAAACGAGCTACAAGGTCAACACCGGTCACAACAACCCCAGCCCCAATAGCAACCCCCACCACATCGGTCACTAATGCCCAACTTCAAGCAATGATTGACCAAGATGTCACTGCCACTTTGGCAGCACGTGATGTAACACCCCCAAAAATCACAACGCAGCGGAATACCACTTGGGGTGCTACTTCATAATACACAACGCTAGATACAAGAGAACGACCTCTAAATGTGTCGTTTATAAAACAATCTCATTGATTTTCCGAAATCAAATAAAAAAGTGTCCATAATTTGCATCACAATGAAAAGCTTGAAATCAAACCCGACGAATTTGAGCAATTTATAGAAACCCAAGTATGAAATCTTGTCAATTTAGACTCCAATGCACATCAGATAATCTAAGTATCTATATCACCTGAGAAAAACATGCTTAAAAACGTCAACATAAAGTTGGTGAGTGCATATGTTAGTTTAGATATGAATAATAACCCAAAGGTTTCCAAAGTATATATGACCATTTAATTCCTTAAATGTCCTTTCAAAATATATGTATGATTTCTAAAATCAACAGTTGCAAAACATGCCAGACCATTTAAATCTCCAAATAGTCGCCAAAACGTATAACATAGGACCACAAGATTTTCCCCGTGATAAAGCAAACAACACTTATCACAACATATAAACTTCCCGTGATGAAACAACAAATGCAAACATCACGAGACCCTGATTACGTTTCCTAAGCTCATGACACTGAAGCTCGACAATCTTTCTTGCAATAATATATATTGCAATTTCTGCCCCGATTAGATGTCTAACCCGAAACATCCCCAAATTCGACATGCTATAACGTTCGTTCCCGGTGATAGCTAGTCACCCGAACGGGGAGGTCGTTTCCCAAATAGATCTATTCATAACATTCGCGCTCACATAATGTAATTCACAACTACATCTATGCAATTGACAGTTCATGATAAAGGGGCTCAACTTGGGTTATCGCTACTTAGGCAACACGTAATCATATATAAAATTGATCCACTTGTGTCCATTTATAAAACAATGCATGGTTTCACTCAAAAATATATAAGACCCCAAACACTTATTCCATAACGAGTAAAATGAGCTATGAACTCATAATTCCGTTAAAACAATCACATTGTTATAAGATGACCCCGTAAGTAAAGAGTTTGAAGACGAGCATGTATTCCCCCTCGCGGGTTTATAAACATTCAAAAGATTGAAAAGCGATGTTATGAACTCACATTGATGATGAAGAACTATTGGCAGATAGGCATCTAACATGTACAACATTAACGGAAGGCGAAGGTGCTCGATCAAGTATTTGCGACTAATCTTAACGGCTAAGTCCCACTAGCCTAGGATAATGTATATGGGTTTCCCGATGAATGGTTACATCAACGCGTCACATTGATAAAAGATTTATATTTAAAGTTGTACTAGTTTGGTGGTTGGTTAAATAAATAAATTGAAAAGTGAACGTAAAGTACGTAATATATTCTTTATATATTACATATGAAAAATAAACCCTTATATAACTCATACCGTGAGTTATATAATAAATACCAACAATCCAAAGATTACTGAAAAGTATATAATACCTTGTAGGTATTATATAATAAGTGTGAGTAAAATAATTAAACCAATTAGTCTGACTCGTTTTCTGAAATCATCACTTAATTAAATAAAAAGTTCTTGTATAAACGTATTCGTACGTTTTAAGATTACCAATTAAATTAACCGATGGTTGTAAAGCCTTTTACAACAATTATTAGGTTATCTTCTAGCTGACAATTAAAAATATAATATAATATTTTATAAACTCATATTTCGTTTCCTCGACGGGTTGTGTCTAAAACAGTTGTCTCAATGTAAAAGTATAGTTTTCGTTCATCGTTTGGGTTATTGTATAATACAAGTTAATGTATTTTTTTTAAAATATAACCTAGTCCCTTTATCCGTTTCTAAAATAATATAAATTTTAGCAAAACGTTACTAATTATAAAAATATATATATATTTCGTTATGACATTTTCGGTTATATAAGGTTTTCCATATTCACAAAACTCAACGTTTTTCCTCATTCAATATATGTTGCAATTTATTCGCGTTTCCATTATCTCAAATATTCGCGTGTTCTAAATATAACATTTATACGTTATTATATCTAAACTAAACCGATTAGTAACACCATATTTATTTAACCAACTTAAACCACCAATAACTATTCGGTTTTAATATTTATAAAACTTTATAATATATTTATTTACCGATTTGAATTAACCCAAACGCGCCCTTATTGTCATTTTGCTCAGCCAAACGCACCCTAAACCTGTTTCTGTCCGACCAAACGCCCTAGTTGTTTTTCTACGAAACCAAATGCACCATTTACGGTTAAACTGCTCATCCAAACGCACCCTAATCTTGTAAACCCAAATCCAAACGCACCCGTTGCGTTGGTAAACCAAATACACCCGCTGCGTTGGTAAACCAAACGCACCATATTCGTTTGCACAACCAATCCTTATGGCTGTTTCAACAACCAAACGCACCCTAACCTGATGTAAAACAAAATAAACGCACCCTCGACTAGTGCATCACCAACCCAACGCACCCTTGTGGTTGATACCACCAACCCGACGCAGCCCTCTGCTGTTTTAACCAAACCAAAACGCACCCTTGGTGCAAACCCTACCCCGAACGCACCCTTTTCGGTGACAGAAAAACCAACGCACCCTTTTGGTGGTACGAACCAGCAAACACACCCTGGTGGGTGACTCAGAAAACCAAGCGAACACCCCTGCTGCTATTATCCCACCGAACGCACCATTGAGGTGGTGGGGCAATGGTGTTGATGGTGGTGGTGGTGATGGTGGCGGCGTGGGATGGCAGCCGCGGTGACAATGGGGTGGTTCGGTGGTGAGGATTATGCGGTGATGGTGGTATGATCGTGGGGTGGTGGCGGTGACGAACATGGTGTCGAGTGTTGCGTGAGGGTCGCAGCGGCGGCTGAGACAGACGGTGGTGGGGGAAGCGCGTGGAGGAGAGTGGGTGTGGGGATCGAATAGATCCGGTGATGAGGAGTGTTTTTGGAGTTGGCCGGAAAAGTCCGCCGAAAAAGTTTTCCGGCGGCGGCGCGACGGTGGTGGCCGGATCCGGCGGTGGTGGTGGCTGGCCAGATACTTTGGGGGAGAGAGAGAAACTAGGTGTGTTTTTTTTATTCAAATGAAATAAATGTTATAATCTTTTATTTATATATAAAAGTAAAAAATGAAATGGTAAGTGTTTAATACTCGAGGGACTAAAAGTGTAACTTGTCGAGAAACTTTTATAAAATACTGGTTCGGGACTCGTTTAGGCCACTTAATGGATGATTCATCGCACGAAACTTTCGCCATTGTTTTCTAAATCATTTTTCTGATAAAAATGAGTATTCACTCGACTAATTTTCTTAAACCATCAAATGCCATCAGGATTGTTGTACAAATCCCAAGATACCTGAATGGAAATGGGAAACATTCACTATGGATTTTGTCACAAAAGCCCCTAAGACGTTCGCAATTGCTGACGACACCATTTGGGTGATTGATGACCGACTCACTAAGTCTGCAATCTTCATACCAATAAGAGAGACTGATCCTATGGATAAACTTGCAAGAATATTAACTAAAGGAGGTTGGTCACGAGCATGGAATAATTGTTTCAAATCATAGTTGTGATCCGCTACCCAAGGTTCGCATTCCACTTTTGGAGGTCACTATCAGAATGCTTTAGGTACTAACATTTGGATATAGAGTACTGCATATCCATCTACAAACAGACGAACAAGCAATAGGACTATTAAACTCTCGTAGAAATGTTGCGTGCCTTGTATAATCGACTTTTGAAAGGGTTGGGTTAACCAATTGGCCATTAGTCGAGTTCACATATAAAAACAATAGCTATCACTCTAGCAACAGAGCGCAAAACCATTGAAGCACTTTATGGTCGAAAGTGTCGTTCACCTATTTGTTGGACCGAAGTTGGAGAGGCTCAAATCCTCAGTCCAGAATTAATTCAAGAAACGACCGAAAAGATCGTCCAAATCAAGCAAAGGATATCAAAGCAAAAAAGCCCCCAAATGATAGCAAAAGAGCTGACGCCGATCAAAAGTGTTAAGCCGAGGATTTCCAAGTAGGATATAAGATTATGCTTAAAGTTTTGCCTTGGAATGGGGTCGTACATTTTGGCAAATAGGGGAAGTTAAACCCTAGGTATGTTGGACCTTTCAAGGTGTTAGATAAGGTTGGAGAGGTTGCTTATAAGCTCGAACTTCCAGAAGAGTTAAGCAGGGTTCATAATACATTTCATGTATCCAATTTGAAAAAGTGTTATGCCGACGAACCGTTAGCCATTCCGTTGGATGGACTTCATTTTGATGACAAACTTCAGTTTGTTGAGGAACCCATTGAGATCATGGAATGTGAAGTTAAACGGTTGAAGCGAAGCAGCATTCCATTAGTCAAGGTTCGATGGAACTCCAAGCAAGGTCCTGAGTTTACGTAGGAATGCGAGGATCAATTCCGGAAGAAATACCCACATCTGTTCACAAAGACCGCACCGTCGTCAAGTGTCGCGTCTTAAGCCTTGAGGACAAGGCTTACTTAACGGGGGGAGACTATAACACCCCGTGTTTTAGGGTCATTGACGTCGTCAATAAATCCACAATGTATCTTTTGTATTGTACGCATTTCCTTTAAATCATAAACGTTAAGTTAAATCACGTACGCTAAATTTTAGCATTCAATGTAAACGGGCATCAAACAATTAAATGTTTACATCAAGCAAGGGTTAAGTAATTATTTTGAGGATAATTATTAACATTGTTTAATTTATTTTTATTGGTTGTGTAAATTTAGGCATACTCGAAACCACGTTAATTAGAATCTAACGCTTTCAACCAAATTCTTATTATCTAATTTATGACCAAAGTTTATAAAATTTACCACACTGATATATAATGGGAACGCCCCAAATACAAGAAAAAAATCAAGACTTATACGAATTTGCAAGTATACAATCAAATAAACAGCTATAACTTATAAAAGGTGCAGCATTTTCTTTACTTATCAAGATAAATAAGCTAGTCATTTCCATCCTTGAATTCATGGGATAATCTACACAAAAGGGGACATAAGGACATAAGTATTAATAACTAGAACATGTGCAAGTATGGAGTTGCAAGACTTATAAGCATGACTAGTGGTTTTGACCACTAGTCACACATGTATGCCTATGTCGGCCATCCCTCCCCCTCTCTTAGTCATTATGGTCTTTGTTTTATACACTAGGCTATCTCTTATATCATATATACTAGCCATACTTGAGATAAAAACATACAAGTCTTTCCTTTACCAAAAATCAAAACAATTCTCTCCCTTTTTGCTCTCAATAAGCCACGGCATCAACACCCCTTTTTATACAATCCATACCTTGATTTTCTAAGAGCATACACACATACACACATCATTCCTAAGATAATACCAAGTATGTTTCCACCAATCCTTGTTTAAACCTTTACAAGTATTGAAAGGACAGTTTTTGACAAGATTAGGGTTTTCTAAGAAAACTAGGGTTTCCAAGTGTGTAAGCTTAGATTTAAAGTCTAAACAAGGTTTTAGCACATATTTTTCATTGTCATCATTAATCACTAAGGTTACCTAAAACCTTTATCTTTTCATTTTCATGATTTTATATGTATATTAATGTTCTATAAAGAAAAATCACCATTTTAAGACTTTGAACAGTAAATAGGGATTTTACTTGTAATTATGCTTTTGTACACTTTTTCATATGATATTAGGTTGATAATATCATGTTAAAATAGATCTATAAGTGTTATACCATGTTGGTTAAGTGTAAAAATGATTAAGTACAAATTAGGGTTTTAAGGATTACTTAAGAAAGTTGTGATTAAAAGTATCATTATGGACTTGTTAACTTGGATATTTGGACAAGATATGAACTAATGGACTTTATTATATGTAAGACATATAATATATATATAGTATAAAAGACTTATGGTAAAATACAAAGTTGAAAGTTATAGAAACAAAGTTTACATACGGAATCAAGAAAGACATCCTAACTTACTATTTTAATTCGACATAAAACCTGTCCATTTTATGTTTTTATAAAATAGTACGTCTCATGACGATTCCGAAAAGCTAAGAAACTTGAAAAATGGATAAATAACGAAAAAGTTACGGCAAAAACAAGTTATACGATAAATAAACGGATTTATAAAAGAATTTTTATAAAACAATTTAAAAGAAAAAAAAAAAAATTATATAAAACAGCAAGTTTAGTATTTTTAACAGATTACACCTATTTTTAGGATTCCAAAATGATAAGAATCGTAATTTTTAAATAAAAACGAATGATTTATAAATTTCACGATATTACAACAATTAATATCTGATATAAAACAATTTATAAAGTTACTTATTCATGACAAGAAACTTTCTATTTTTCTAAACCCTCATAAAATCAATATAACCTTTACAATACGAGAACACATGCTACGAAAGAATCGCTAAAAACTGGAGTTATAACTAAGAAAATACGACGTATACGAGTTTTACGATAACAAAAACTAAATAAATATATTTAGGGTCTGGTGTGAACAGTAAAAGTCACACTTATTAACACTTTTGGCCACTTTTGGTTAACTTGTATGTGACTAAATAACAAAAAAAACAAGCTTTGTGTGACTAAATGTTACAAATTGCTACACACACTTAAAAATCATGTAACCATTGAATAAACAATAGTCATACAAAATACACATTCACTTGACTTTAAACAACATTTGGTCACACTTATTAACACTTTTTCCACTTTTAGTTAACTTGTATGTGACTAAATTAAAAAAAACATGCTTTGTGTGACTAAATATTACAAAACGCCACACAAACGTAAAATTCATTGAACCATTGGATAAACAATAGACACACAAAACATAATCACATTTGACTTTAAATAACATAAGGTCACACTTATTAACACTTTGGGGCCACTTTTGGTTAACTTTATGTGACAAATTCAAAAAAAAACATGATTGTGTGACTAAATAATACAAAAACGCCAACAATGGACAAACTTTAAATTCATTGACCATAGATGGGATGAACAATATTCACAAAAAATGACACAATCACTTGACTAAAAACAACCTATTGTCACACCTTATAAACACTTTTGGGCCACCTTTTTGGTTAACGTTGTATGTGACTAAATCCCAAAAAAACATGCTTTGTGTGACTAAATTAACAAAAGGCCCACACAAACATAAAATTCATGTGACCATTGGATGAACAATAGTCACATAAAATACACATTTACTTGATTTTAAAAAGCATATGGTCACACTTATTAACACTTTTGGCCACTTTTTAAATATAAATGATAGCTCAAAAAAAACCTGTGTGTGTCTAAATCTCACAAATCATCACTTTAATTATAATATCATATGGCCACAGACGGGAGCATATTCACAACAAAATAACACATATACCTTGAATAAACCATCTCAAACATTCACATATAATATGATATGTTATGTGGCCAAAGAAGAACAATAGTCACTCTCAAAAATCATTCGATTGTGACAATAAATGTGTATTTAACATGGTCACTAATACTAAATAAATCCAACAAAACATGTTCCTAATTTGTCACACATATTCGGGTTTTGGTCACTCTTTTTCAATGAAAAATGCCACAAACTCAACAATATCACCATAGGTGACAAACACCCAAAAAAACGTGTGTGACTATATGCATATTGTCATATATTTTTGGAGTAACCAATACCACTTTTTGTACCAGTGAGAAGAAAGTCAAGAACTTCAGGGCTAAGTACGTTAAGAAAGGTTGGTTCCTCTAGTAGGGTAGAATCCTCTAATGATGCCAGTTTGGGTGCTCAAGAGGATGCATCCAAAAAGGGGAGGAAAATTAAAGATCTTGATGCTAATGCAGAAGTGACTTTGGTGAATGAGACTCAAGAGATGAATGATGACAACCTAATGTTTGATACATGTGTGTTGGAAGAGCAGGAAATTGAGTTTGAAAAGGTGGTTGAAGAGCCTATAGTTAGTGTTGCTACAACTACAAAGTCAATTCCAGTTAGTGCTGCTGAAGTTGTTACTACTGCCAGTGTCAGTGTTGTAATTCCAACGAATAGAACACTTGCATCAAACTTTGAGATTTAGATCAAAATTGGCAAAAACCTAAGCATGTTACAACTAGCTACAAACAAACAGTTACATCTGTTAGACCAAGGACTAAGGGAATTATATTTCATAATCAGGAAGAACACGTACCTGCATCTATAAAAACATTTTCTTCTTCACAATCACAACTTCCACAAGTAAAAGACAAAGGCAAAGGAAAAATGATGGAGCCTGAAGTACCTTTGAAGAAGAAAGAACAGTTTTCTCCTTGATGTCCAGAAATGGCTAGAAATCTTGAAGCTCAGTTGCAAGCTGAACTTATTGAAGAAGAGAGGCTTGCAAGGCAACAATAAAAAAGAAGAAAGAAGCCAACATAGTTTAGATCGAAACCATAGATAACACACAATCTATGATGGAGGCAGACTTTGAATTAAGCTCAGAGGCTACAGCAGAAGAACAAGAGAAAAAAACTATTAAAGAAAGATCAACTATTGTTATGTAGATGCTCATGCACAGAAGAAATAAATACTTTGCAAAGCTTAGAGCTAAAGAGATAAGAAGAAAGCCACCTTCCAAATCTCAAAAGTGAAATCAAATGTCCACCTATTTGAAGAATATGACTGGATACAAACATAGTCAATTAAAGAGCAAAATCTATGATGAAATCCAGAAGTTGTTTGATAAGGAAATGAAAAGAGTAAATACTTTTTGTCAACATGAATTCAGAAGTAGTGAAAGGTAGTGAGACAAGAATAGAGGAAAGTACTAAAAGAGCAGGGGATGAACTTGAGTCTGATAAGTCAAATAAGCAGAAGATAAATGAGCATGTAGAAGCTGAGAAAGATGATGATCTAGAGGAGGAAGAAATGAAAAAGCATATGTAGATAGTTCAAGATGAAGAGGAAATAGCAATTGATGTTATACCTCTAGCCACAAAACCTCTAATGATTGTTGAATATAAGATTGTTAAACAAGGAAAGAAGGGATTCTATCACTTGATAAGAGCTGATGGAAGTTCAAAAAGATATTCATCAATGATTAGGATGCTTCAGGATATTGATAGAGAAGACTTAGAAACTCTCTGGAAGTTGGTCAAAGAAAAGCATGGAATAAACAGGTCAATTGATGAATATGAAAGAGTGTTATGGGGTGATATAAAGGTAATATTTGAACCTGACATAAAAAGTGAAGTATGGAGGAATATACAAGGATACAAAGTGACTGTTTGGAAGCTGTTTGATTCTTGTGGAGTGCAATTTGTAAGGTTTAAAAATCTTCATATATTTATGTTGGTTGAAAAAAGATATCCCCTTACACCAATAACAATCTTAATGCTAAACAAGAAGCTTTAAGCTGATCGTTGGAATAAGATGTGTTATCAACTACTTAAGCTCATAACAAAGCAGGAAAAGTGTCATATAAGTGGTTTGAAATAGCATCCTCACTGTGATGTGTGAAGACTGTTTAAAGTAAACGTTTGAAGATTCAGAAGATTAGACAACAAGATTTAATGGAGAGGATTGTTGGGTTTAAAAATTCAATATGATTCACTAAAGTTACTTACTGCTCAGGTAACTATTAGTGTTGTCAAGCATAACTAGTAACCACCCTTCCAAGCTGGTAATAATAATGAAAATTATGCTAAGTAGTTAGTACTGGTAGGATAAAGTTACTACTGTTAGTATAATTAGTACTATTAGTATAAAGTTATTGCTGCTAGTAGAAGTTAAGACTGCTTAGAGATGAAGACTTAAAATAATAAAGTATTTACTACTGCAAAGTACTAAAGATGTACTGCTTAGAGTGTAAGTAATACAGCTATAGTAAACTTCTAAGTAGTTATCGCTTGTGCTCAGTTACAACTGCTGGAAGGATTAATGCTGTCAGAGATAAGATCAAAGACATATCAGAGAAAAGATAAAGGTTGATTGAATAACAAGAATACTTATGAAGATAAATATCAATTATTTGTAAAGAATATATGTATAAACTTATTTGTTTAAGAGATTATTTTTTATTATAGGAAAAAATCATAATCACTTGACGCGTTTTGAAAGCCCATAAGGGTTCTTATGTATACAATTGAACACTACGGCATAGATCTATATATCAGTTTTCGTATTAGTATTCATAGTTTGCATAGCAATCATAGTTAGTATTCATAGCTGTTTTGTAACTCAAAATAGTATTCAATATATTGAAAGTTTAGTAAAGATCTTGTTTTTACTGTTTCAATGTTATGTCTTCTTGGTATTGCAAACTAGATTCCTCATAGTATGTAGATATCTCATCTTAGTTTCTACTATAGTTGTCTTGGATCTATCCAATATAACTAAGTTTTAACAAGCTAAGTAAGATCTATAAAGAATGGATCAACAGGAGTTATGCACAGAGTTTGAGAAATTGAAGCACAAGAAGTTCCAGATGAGGTCTATGGATGAGCTCACTTTCTTCTTAGGATTGCAAGAGATGCAAAAAGAAGATGGGATTTTTATAAGCCAAGACAAGTATGTGGATGAAACTTGAAGAGTTTTGATTTTTCAACTGGAGGGACATCATGTACACTCAAGGAGACTTCAAGAAAATTGCTCAAGGATGCAAGAGCTGAAGTTGTTGATATTCCACTTATATAGATCAATGATTTGAATCATTGATGTATCTAACACTTCTAGGGCCTGATATAATGTTAGATGTATGTGCTTGTGTAAGATTTTCAAGTCACACCTAAAGTACACATCTTCATGCAGTGAAAAGAATATTTAGAATACAAAAAAGACAACCTAAATTGGGCCTTTGGTATCCTAAGGACTCACCATTTGACTTGGAAGCTTATTCTAATAGTGACTATGTTGGTGCAAGTTTAGACAGGAAATCCACAATAAGAGGTGTGGAAATCATAAAGAGGGGGGGTGAATACATTTTCCTTTTAAAATCTTAAAAATGTTTCGTATCAAATCATCGATCAAGTGTGATATAATATAAAGAGTGTTTATATAAATTCTATACCAACAATACATATTCACATCAATGTTCATATCAATCCATGACACAAACACAATCAAAACTATGTAAGCAAAACAACACATAACTGCAAATATAAATATAGAGCGATAAATGCAAGTATAAATGTAAAGATATAAGTAAAAGGAAATGTAAACCGGACACGATGATTTATAGTGGTTCGGTCACGAAGCACCTCTTCACCCTACTCCACTCTCCGAGCACTAAACTCGAGAGTTATCTTCACTAACCAACAAGCTCCCTTTAGGCGGAGAAAATCGTACACAACGTTGCTTACACCGATTTACGACACTAAGCTAGATGTCGAGTTCTAATCTTAGCTAGAACCAATCTATCACGACTTCACAACTTCTTCACTACTTATACGACTTCACAACACAACTTCATAACTACACAACTTCTTTACTTCACAACTTTCCTACACTTCACAACTTCCCTACACTTCAAATCTTCCCTACACTTCACAACTTTACATCACCAAGACACTACCAAGATCATCATGATCTAACATACCTTCTTATGATCACCATGATCTAACTATTACACAAGTTTGGAATACATGGACTCGATCTATACATTGTGAATGTAAGACATGTCACAAATGCACTAACTAAACTACATAACTTCGCATCTTGATGATAGCGAGAGTTCTTCTCTTGCACTTGAATGGATGGATGATTGGATCACATTTAAACAAACTTATAACAAGTTAAGTGATCAAAGAAAAAGGTTTGAAAGAAGAGTTTAGATCTGAGAAAAACATGTGCAAAGAGGTAGGGAAAAATCCTGTGAACATTCCACTATTTATAGGGCAAAATAAAATTTTTATTTTGGGGTCCCCTAATTAATTAAGGGCCCCTATTTTCAGACGCTTCTTGTTTGTCTTTTTGTGGGGAAGGATATTTCATGGACTTTCTAGTCGTCATTGGGTAAAAAATTTTAATTCAAAATGTTTATTTTGAATAAAATATTTCTTATAAATACAAAAATATTTTGTATATGTTTTTTTAAAAATGTTTGTCCCATTATATAAAAAAAATGTAAGGTTTTATGGAAAAATAAAAAATTCTTAGATCATTCCAATAAATTAAGTTTGTTTTGTTTCATAACCTTAGTGATTAACCGTCGTGTAAGAACTTAAATTTGTTGTTGAAGAAAACATGAGACGTCGAAATATGTTGACAGTATGAATTGATGATTTGTGATTACTAGTAACCATAATCACTTACGATATTTGTTATAGAGTTACAATGATTGTCATCACCAAAACATGAAGATAAGTAATAATTAAATATCGTAATGTATATAATTTCTCCCACATCTCCCCCTTTTTGATGATGAACAAAATTGTAAACTTATACCCATAGTAAATTATTATAAGTTCACTTGGTTAACACTTCTTCTCCCCCATTTGTCGAAACAAAAAGGTGAGCCCTAGACGAACTCTTAACTACACTCAAATCTTCAATCAAAGAGTGAGCTTGCCATCTTCAAAGTTAAGTCCTTAATTCTATCAATCCCTTTTAAAAACAATGACATCACCTTGAACATTAAATCAGCGGATCCCAAGGATCAAATTAGTTTTCAAACACTTAACCTACATTAATGGTTAGTTTTCGAGCAACAAAAAATATATATAGGATGGGAAAAACACATACAAAAAATGTGTAGAGTTTCTTAATTGGTTGCAAACCTAATGGCTTATGACATTTGCAAATGCTCCCTTGATTGGGAGCACAAAGGAAATCGAGTAACTAAAAGTGCTACAAAACAACGTTAAGAGAAAAAATTGCATGTATATGTATATATATATATATATATATATATATATATATATATATATAGTACTGAACATATTCAAAATCTCCCCTTGGATTTATGGCTCCCCTTGATTGGGGCACAAAGAAATCGAGTAACGAAAAAGTGCTACAAAACAAAGTTAGTAGAAACGTGCATATATATATATATATATTTATGTATAAAATATAAAAAGAATGTATAGATATATTTATATATATGTAAATATGTAAATATATGAATAATATGTATATATGATATTATTTGTAATAAGTAGATACATGTTATGTATATATTAATATATATATCATATATATATATATATATAAAAAAATATAGGTATATAGTATATATACAAGTATGTATATAAATGTAAAATGTATGTATATAGTATTACATGTAATATATGTAAGTACATGTATGTATGATGTATGTACATGTATAAGTATATTGTATGTATATATGTATGTAGTGTATATATATATATATATAATGTATGATATATATATAATATAATATATGTGATAGTGTATATATATTAGTATATGGTATATATATGATATATAATATTTATATATATATATATATATCTGGTAAAGTATAATATATATATAAATATAAATGTATATATTTATAAATGTATCTATATATATATATCTGTAGTCTATATATAGTAATTAATTCTATAAATATAATTATATATATAGTATATTATATATATATATATGTATAAATATATAAAAATGTTATTATATAGAAAATATTTATTATATATATATATATATGGAATAGATATATATTTCAAGACACTAAGTGGGGAAACAAATCATGTATGTTTTTAGGGTATATACACTCTAAAGTGTGGCACTAAAGACAACAACCTAAATAAAGAAAATGATGAATGCATAAATTCATGGAAAATGTTTAGAACCAATGATAAGATTCAAGCTTAAACATGCTTAAGGACTAAGACTTGACCAACAAGTCTTATTATGAGAATGACTCCTTCCAAGATGTCATATGGATAAGAAGTATTGTGGGTTTGAATAGACTAAGGATTGTATTGAGATATTCCTAATCCTCAGGTTTCATTTGGTTAAGCAATATGTATGCTTTTCATGTTGGATAGTGTTAAGGATAAACATTATCGTAAGACTTTAGGTCGAACTAAATGTTGATGATAAGGATGATTGGTTGAGGAAACACAAACGAAAAAGGGATGAGCGTGAATGGAAAGGGAAGGTGTTGACTATAGGTTTGTTTGGTTGTTTCGTTTGTGTTAATGTAGATGAACAAGGTGAAAATGTAAATAGCGGAGAAAAGTGAAAGACACGACATTGTGACGACTCAACAAGTGGTGGAGGGACTCTAAGAGGAGGTGACAATAGAGGGTTTAGGTAGCCATTTGTAGAAGGAGATAATGAAGGAGTTGGTGATTTTGTGTGTGTAGTTAATAGAAGAGTGAGAGGTTTATCATTGGTAGATGGAGATTTTAGAGGGTGCATTTGAGCACAAGAGAGTGATATCATGAAGCTGGGTGATTGGGTTCTAGTGTCTTATTTGTAAGTCCAATGAAAAGTTGTTGTTCTTTGGTGGGTATGTTTAGGTGATTTTTGGTTTCTGATGTGTTGAATATCATCTTTGTGTTCTTCACTTGCTCAAAAGCGGAAATGAATAAATGAAAGACACGATATTATGATGACTCAACAACACTTTAAAGATTTAATATCTTCTTTGTGTTCTTCACTTGTTAAACAGTGGAAATGATTTGATGAGACGCATTTCATTACGAAATTCATTTGCATTTGACAACAAAGGCACACATGCTTATGAGTGTCGGGATAATAAGGATAGAGACGGCAATTTCATTATGAAATTCACTTAGCTTTTGACAACAAGTGCCACTGCTTATGAGTGTCGAGAAAAAAAGGATGAGACAACATTTTACATTTACGAATTCAACATTGTGGGGAATGGTTTATCATGGTAATTTCTTCTTTGAAAGTGACAGGTGGATGAATCGAGGTTGATAGTAGTAAGGAATGAATCGTGTTTAATTCAATCACTTTTGGTGGATTGTAGGGATGTACAGAACTAGAGACACAGATATGAGTGATAGAAAGTTTATTATGTTTGAATGAAATGGTAGAAAGTGTGATCTTGTGTTTTCTTAGTGAATTGGAGAATCACCTATGTGAGTTCTTGAGAGTGTTTGGTTAAAGGATATATGTGAAGATGTGTGTTTTCCCTTCCCTTTTAATTCGTGCTCATCCGGACATAAGTTGTGGAATAAAAAGAATAAATGAAGAGAAATAACGACGGAAGCGATGAGCTTGACAATTTCATGATGGATGACGGTTAGCATACGATGAACTTCATCCGCGAAGTTATGTAGCTCTTCTCGAATATTGCGATTGTTCGTAGAACAATCACACAACGAGGTACGAGGTTGTCTTAAAGGTGGTAACGGAAATGTGGACGGAAGATATTAACCATCTATATAATAATAGAGGCATGATTAAGGTTTTTGTGAAACGACTTAGACATGAACAATAAGTGACATTTTAATTTGCATTTCGCGAATTAAAAATGCTTAAACATTTCGGATGAAATGATTAAGTTGTCGAGATTTATCGGAATGTATTTAATAGTAATAAGACTATTAAAATGAGAATGACACGTTTATGAGATTAGTTTCATCATTCCTAGACCTAGACTTAAAAAAAATTAAACGGTTCACGTTTGAGTGGTTTGGTGAGGATGCCGGCGATGTTGTCTAGATTGACTAAGGAAAAGTCTAATTTCTACGTGCTTAGTGTGTACTCCTAATGAGATACAAAGTTTATCGATGTATACTATCATTAGGCATATTTAGGAAGAGCCATTTAATCAAATTAGAGAATGAATATGAGACTATCACTAGTGGTGCTCAATTCAGGCTAAACACGACCATTTTTACGGGTTATACACCGAACCCAACTTCACTCTTGGAAGCAATTCAACCGTTAGGTCAAATTGAATTTCTAGTGCAATAGATTCTCCAGTAGTCATTCTCATGTTAGACAAAATAGAATTCTTATATTTGCCTAATGAAGTGTAGCAAAGATAAAATTTGTATTATCTTTTCATAGAGGACCTAACATGACTCAACTAATCATACTTTAATTCCGGTTCGCATAATCCTAATCAAGATGTGTGGAATTCTAAGATAAGCGTAAGCAAGATGTTTTAATCTTTTGTTCAAGATCTATAGGTTGATTGATTTCGATTACATATTGCTTGATTTAATGGATGTCTTATATTTAGTCATCTTACATGCGTAGTTGTCACATGTGATATTTAACGTGTTTGGTTTTTCAAAAGCCAAGAGATGTGTTTATTTGTGACAATGACAAATATGTTATATTGAGAGTGTTTTAAGAATTCTCCATTTCATGTCATGTGAAGTGAATCTTATCAATATTATTTATCTTAATTGAGTTTGTGATTCTTTAATAATAAATGTTTGAAAAGAGACATATTTTATTTCAAAAAAAATATACTTCTCTAAAATTAATATTCTTATCAATGTTGTATATCATAATTAAATAAGTATTTGAATGAATGTATTTTTACTTGTTTATGCATTGATACATATTTTGATAGATTATTTTTCAATTCTAATAACTTATATTTTTGTAATGTATTTTCTTATAACACAACCATTTATGCTACGAAGAAAATAAAATGCATAGGATATATATTATCCTTTATAAATCATTTAATATGATAAGTTCATAAATTCCTTAAACATAATGTTTCCCAAGCATCATGTTATCCTAGGTGAATAAATAAGAATAACATTCTTATTTAAGAATTTAGTCAAATATGAATATGAGTTTTAAGTTGTACGAGCAAAGATTACATATGTTGTAAATTGGCTCGTGTTTGGTTTTTCGGAAATGACACATTTAGCAATTGCATTGCAATGTAAATTTCTTGAATATTTCGGACGAAACATCCAATTTGTCAATCCTACTTCATTATGTATTAAACATATTAGACTAATATTTGGAACACAACTATTAGACAAGTAGACTCAATATGGCATTATCAATACAAGTGTGAGTTATGATCTAATGCATATTCTTTTCATCTACAAACGGATGCAATTATTTTCATACCAATCTAGTGTGATTGAGTATGTAAATGCAAGACAATATCTTTTATTATAATTTGATATAATCTTGAAACTAAACAAATAAGAATTCGATTTCTTGTCCATACTCAAAAACTTGTCAATTAGATTCGATAAATATATCAACCATAATTTGAATAATGAATTGATATATTCTTGAAATCTTTCTTGACCCTCACGAACACTCATTTAAAAGAAAATAGATAAATATTTAAATAGTGTGTTCCATTAATCCCAAGATTAGTTGCAAATTTTACTTGTGCGAAAAACTTATTTGTTGTTATGTATAATATACATAGTTTTTGACATTTTATGAGTATGAGTTTTCTAACCATTTTTATACAACACACATCTTTTGTAAAATACTATATGTTTAAAAAAAATATAATTATGTGTGTATGTTAAAACCATGCAAGCACAAGCATTCTCTTTTTCTTAGTTATTGATGTATTAATACAATCTTTTCTTTTGTTTGACCAACCCAAGGTCAAACCAAGCAAGTTGTTGAAAATATTTAAACGTGTTGTTGAAAATAGATTAAATCGGTTGGGAAATATTTAGGTGACATTTTAATACATTTAATAATAATAAACTTGACAAGTTATTGACCTCTTATTCCTAAATATATTCCCATACCCGAAAGATTTACAACAAGATGTTTTATGCCAAAATTTGTAAGTAAATGATCTTATGCCTAATAAGCAATGCCAGACAAGTTTTTACAATCTTAATGGAAAAATCTAGCAATAAGTTCTAGTTATTCAAAATGCCTAAAAATTAGCTAAAAAACGAATAGTGACAATTGGCACATGGTGCTTAGAATTCAATTAGCTTAATTACAAGTAGCAATGATCATTTAATAATTTTTTTACTAACTTAAGATAGAAAGAAGTGCACAATAAACACATAAGCTACCACATAAACTACTAGTCATAGTTTTTGTGTATTTAGATACACAATGTATACGTAGCTCGGTTATGTTTTGAAGACAAATTAGTTTTCCTCCCCATTTCAAAATAATCAGTTTAATATTTTTGAAAATTAATTACACCATTTTTCAAAGATATACCGACGAGAATTGTCCGTCTCGAAGAAAAACAAATACAAGTTTTACGTTAAAACGAGACTCAACGTTTTAGACAATAAGTAGTATTTTGCCTTTCTAACTAAATTAAGTTTGAAATAAATACTTGGAAGTATTTTTATATGAAAGTAGACTCAATTATCTTCAAAATGGCGGTGGCACGAATTCTACGGACTTAAACGGTTGATTGTTATATGAATTGTCAAAGTCTCTGAAAAAAAAACTGCCTAGAATCAACAGGTGGTTGCCCTTAAAATAAGGGGCCGCCCACCTGATACTCAGAATTTCAATTTTTGTAAAAAAATTATATCTGACTTGGGCCGGAAAGGTTACAACTTTCTAATATGATACCGAAGATATAACACTTATTTTAAGCATGCTTTTTTAATCCTCGAGCTAGTATCATGATGTAATATAAATCAAATTACAATACAAGTTAATCAATAAGACACTTTTCATGATTTAATCTCCCTGTATGGGTAATTTGATACATAGGATCGTAGTAATTTTAAAACCATTTGTTTTAAAAATTAGAGCGACGTGGCTCTGATACCAACGTAGAGGGGGGGGGGGGGGTGAATACGTTTCCATTAAAAATCTTAAAATGTTTCGTATCAAATTACCGATCAAGCGTGATACAATATGATGAGTGTTCATACGAGTTATATACACATATTAATACATCGATTTACAACAATACAAACCAACGCACAATATTCACATTTATTAAAATTATATAATCAACACATCACACAATTGCAAGTATAAATATAAAGCGATAAATGCGAGTATAAATGTAAAGAGATAAGTGAAAGGAAATGCAAACCGGACACGATGATTTATAGTGGTTCGGTCACGAAGCACCTCTTCGCCCTACTCCACTCCCCGAGTACCCAACTCGAGAGTTACTTCACTAGTCAACAAGCTCCCTTAAGGCGGAGAAAACCGTACACAACGTTGCTTACACCGATTTACGACACAAAGCTAAATGTCGAGTTCTAATCGTAGCTAGAACCAATCTATCACAACACAACTTCACGACTTCACAACTTCATGACTTCTTCACAACTTCACGACTTCACAACACAACTACACAACTTCTTCACGCCTTAGTAATCATCACCACACTACTTCACTACTTCACTTCACCTAAACACTACTATGATCACACCTATCTTCACAACTTACAAAGATCACTCCGATCTACCAACTATACACACCATGATCACCATGATCTAACTATTACACAAGTTTGGAATACATGGACTCGATCTATACATTGTGAATGTACGACATGTCACGAATGCACCAACTAATCTACATAACTTCGTATTTTAATGATAACAAAAGTTCTTCTCTTGTACTTGAATGGATGGATAATTGGATCACATTATAAACAAACTTATAGTAATAAGTTAAGTGATCAAAGGAAAGGATTTGAAAGAAGGTTTTTAGATCTGAGAAAACTGTATGCCAAGAGGTGAAAAAAATCTGTGGAAATAATCCACTATTTATAGGCAAAAATATTGATTTTTTATTTTGCCGGCTCCCTTAATTAAACATGGCCGGTCCCCTTAATTATGTCCGGTCCCCTTAATTAATTAAGGGGGCCGCCCATTTTTCAGACGCTCCATTTTTTGTCCTTTTGTGGGGAAGGTTTTTCTGGAACGAACTTTCTAGCCGTTTCTAGGTGGAAAATTTGAATTCAAAATATTTATTTTGAATAAAACATTTCTTATAAATACAAAAATGTTTTGTATATATTTTAAAATGTTTGTCCCATTTTATAAATGTAAGGTTTGGAAAAGTAAAAAATTTCTTTGATCATTCAACAAATTAAAGTTTGTTTGTTCATACCTTTAGTGATTTACGTCGGGTGCGAACTTAAATTAATTGTTGAAGAAAACTTGAGACGTCGAAAGATGTTGACGAATTGATGATTAGTGATTACGAGTAACTTAAGCACTTTACGTTATGTGTTATAAGTTACATGTTTGTCATCACCAAAACATAAAGAGAATGTATAGATTAAATATCGCAATATTTCTACCAACAAGAAAGACAAACAGTTATCAACAAACACATATAAGAGATACAATCAGCCATGAAAATAATAAAGGACACAAGACCAAGGCAAAAGAGCACTCAACCAAACAAGGATAAGCAGAACAAACACTTAACAACTAAAAAGAAATTAAAACTTAAACTGAAAACATATAAGCTTTACTACACCCCCTCAGTTTAAGTTCTGAAGGGATAAAACATATAAGAACACAAGATAACAAGCAAGCAGCAAAGAACAATAAACCATCAAAAAACAGACCTAAAAACATATAAATAGCAAAAGAGATAAATAGCAATCAGAACAGGACTAAGCAAAGACAAGGATACCTCAAATCAAAAACAAGGAACCACGTAACCAATTATAACAATATCATATTGCACATGAACAAGCACATATTTGAAGCATAAAGCATATAACAACATGACAGATAATAAGCAACAAGATAATAACCACATACAATAATAGAACATTTATTCTAGAAGACAAAAAAAGATACAACATCGGACCACCACATACGATGGATCCATCCCTGAAACATAAGACTCCTGCTACATTTAGCAGGGAATCTATGTTTCATACCAAGGAGAGAACAAAAATGATGCACAATTCCCAAAAAAGAACAAACGAACCAATTAATTATAACAAACAACAACTACAAGAAAGAAAGATTACATACCCAAGGAAAAAGGAAAAACTTAAGAGATATAAGAAACACAACTTACATAGATTTTAAGCAGCGGAAGAACAATACCAGCCACTTGTACCCTTGATTCTCTAAGTCAAGGGTAACAAGTGGTAAAGAGCAAGCATAGAGCAAGAAATCCCTTTAAAAAAATATGGTTTCTGAAACCCAAGAAACCATAAGAAACCAAATCGAGACTTAACTGGGCCAATATAAATCTCAATTTGAGTTACAAAACCTCAATCAACTCAAATCTCAATTTGAGTTACAAAATCTCAATTAGTTAACTGATCTCAATCAGATAGTTAACTGATCTCAATCAGATAAATAATCAATATCACCGCTTATACATGAATCCGGTTTTTGAATCTCAATTCAAAAACTAAAAATCATCAGAAATAGTTCTTGAATCTCAATTCAAGAACACAAAACAACAAATAAATCGATCTCAATCAACCATAAGATTACCACTGATATACACAGTAACCCTAATTTTCCAATTAGGTCAAGAATCACCCAAACTCCTTCTTAAGCCCAAATATCAGCAGTCAGTTTTTGAACACCACTAATGGCAGCTTCTTGTGAGAAATACAACGGGTTACCCCTCTAATAATGACCTAAATCCTTCTTCTTAACCTGCTTTGATCTTTTCGCTAATCCCTCGTTTATGCACATGACTCAACCCTTTAAGAATCGATCTAGCACAACGCTTAACATCTATTTTCGACAACCCTTTACTACTGGAACCCTGTATAACATCAGCTAGGATTCCACTAGAAGCAAACTTGTAAACAGAGTTGGTGAAACGATGATAAACCAAAAGATTACATTGACTTGATAAAATAACAAAGATTACAAGAATTTGATATGTACTTAAGATCTTTAAACAGAAATGATAAGTACTTGCACAAAGATTGAATTACTCACAATAAGAAAAGTAATTGGAATCAATGATATCAAAGTGATTTATTATTGGATTGCTGAATTGAACTGTTTACAAGAGAGAGAACTATGTGTTTACAATTTTGACGAATGACAAGAAATGAAATGGAAAGTGGTATTTATACAAGTGATTTGAGCATAACAGTTTTTCCCACCAAAAGTTGGTTTGAAAGTTTGTTGAGGATGTACGTGCTTCGCACGTGATTCGTATTTGAGCTTAATTCCTACCAATGCCTACCCCTTCAAATCATGCTTGTCCTCAAGCATCAATCTAAAACTCTAGAAACATATTGACAATGTCACTATGCAATTCCCATGTTGCATCATCCTTGGTTCCATTAGACCATCTGATTAGAACATAAACTTGAGCAGAATTGCCAACCTTGCCCAATCTTCGATCAAGTACTTCTAAAGGAACACTGAGAATCTCACCCTCTTCATTACATTGTGGAAGAATAGCAGTAGCATTAGGAATGGGCCCTTTGTACATTTTCAACTGTGAAACATGAAAAACTGGGTGGATATGAGATGTAATGGGCAATTCTAACTGATAAGCAACTTGACCCACTCTCTTGAGAATCTAAAAAGGTCCATAATACTTGGGATTTAGCTTGTTGTATTTGCCCAATCTCACAGTCACTTGTTGTAACACCTCCAAAAATCAGGACAACGCAGCGGAATGGTAACATTGGGGTGCTACTTCAGGGCACAAAACACAAGTCACGGAAAACGACCTTAAAATGGACGTTTTAAATAAAGTCATATTCTTATTTAATAAAGATTCAGAGTTGCAACAGGTGTAATTTTTATGTATTAGAAACATTAGTCATAACGTTTGTCAAATAGTACTCAGTAATTAAGCCTTCAAAAAATTATTATATAATCCGGCTTGCGACTCGAATGCTCCCAGGCTCCACTCAGCAAAATAGTAACTTGAAAATTAGCATGCTAAAAGTCAAACACTAATGTTGGTGAATTCATAGGTTTAAGTAAAAAGTAGTTATTCGAAAATAATTTAAGAAATATTTCAGGAAAAGTAGCTATTATAAACATTTTAAAAGTATTTATTTCCGAAATCCCATCACAATCCAAGTAGTGATTCAGTAAATCAAGAAGTATTTAAAAAAGTGGACCACAAGGATCGAAGTAATAGTGGGACCTAAGTACATATTCCGAAGTCCAAAACACGTAATGTAGACAAGAGAAAACACATTCACTAGTATAAGTTATATTATTGCACGAAGTCATGACATCGAAGCTGTATTCGTTATTATAAGGCAATTGACACAGAGTTCGTTATTATAACGGATTTGCACAGTAATCGTATTTGCACCAGTAATCGTAATTATAATGGATTTGACACAGTAACGTATTTGCACCAGTATCGTAATTATAATTGGATTTGCACCAGTCTGCGTAATTATAATGGATTTTGCACCAGTAACGTATTTTGCACCAGTAGTCGTAATTATAATGGATTTGCAACAGTAATTGTGGTATTAGGTCAATTGCATTCATGCAATAATTTTCTTGGATAGCATTCAATTTTGAAAACACTTGGTGTCAAGTAACACAATCATTTTACATCAGGTTAAAATTCACGGTAGTAAATCAAATAAAGCTTTGGGTAAAAATAGTCATGTATCACTTATATAGTAGAAATCATAAGTTCACTTGTAAAACGAAGCATGTATTCCCCTCGTTGACGAGTTTTATAAAACATTGAAAAGATTGAATGCGAGACTATGAACTAACAAAAGTATTGAAAGGTTATTGTATTGTAGTCAAAAATAACAAGTTTTTGTCAAAACGAGCATGTATTCTCCCCCAAAACAGATTAACAACAATGTAAAATAGGGGCTATGAAAACTCACAAAGTATTGAAGGTAATTTGTTACTGGTAGTAAAATATACAGTTTGTAAACGAGCATGTATTCCCTCGCGGGTGGGTTTTTTATAAAACATTGAAAGATTGAAATGCGAGACTAATGAAGCTCACAAAGTATTGATAGGTAATTTGTATTGTACGTAAAATATACAGTTTGTAAAGAGCATGTATTCTCCCCAAAACGTTTAAAGCAAGTAATTATATAAGGGGCTATGAAACTACAAAGTATTCGAAAGGTAATTTGATTGTGTAAAAATATACAGTTGTAAACGAGCATGTATTCTCCCCCAAAACAGTTATAAAACAAGTAAAATAGGGCTATGGAAACTCACATTGAGTGTAATGGACAATCAACAGTTATTCACAATAGAAAAATGCGTACGACGGAATCGAAGGCAACTAATCCAATATAGGTCGTTAATAAGTACTAAAACTACTTTGATTATTTATAGGTTGTATAGCTCGTCATACTATCGTTCGGGCTTCATAATTAAGAGGTGGTGTAGTGTACGTATGTGGAGTCGGACTTTAAAAATCGTAATTTCCAACAAATTCGGTCGATACGCCACCCCGAACGAGGGCCTCATCATTATGAAACTCCCTTAGTAAGTAAATATCGTACTTTGATAACTAATACAAGTATGATTCTATATGCTTACATCACCGTCTACTCGTGTTAGTGAAAAATAATATTTAAATTGATTTGCTAAATATTATTCGTGTATTTGGATGTATAATGAATATATAATACATTGTCTTTGTAAAATTATATTTATAAAGTTTAAGACATGTATAATTTTTATATAACATGATTCTAAATGTTCGCAAAAAATTTATTTCAAAACGAAACCATCTATCTATTCACCTCAGGAATAGTGCCAAGTTAGAAAAATAAATGTCGTAACTTTCTCGTTTCTAAGCCCGGTTTCTTCAGTTTCTTATGTCCATCAATTTTCGTTATTAAGTCGGAGTTATCAAAATATAACTTTTTATATAAAATTTTAGTTTTTCTGAATGGAAATTGTGATGTACTGTTCATAACAGACATATACTTATTTTTATTGTTTTTTTGTTATCCGTAAACGTCGTATTTATTCGTTATAGCTCGTTTTTTAACGATTCTTTCGAGTAGATCTAGTAACAATTAAACGTTATCATCATTATTTTTGATGTTTTAAAAATATCACTTTCTGTAATGAATAGTAAATTTTATAAAAATAGTTTTATAAAAGTATTTCTCGTCGTAAACTCGTAACTAACGTATCTTTTTCGTTATAAATCGGTTTTTCAAGTTTCTTATCATTTTGGAATCGTCATGAGGCGTATTATTTTTATATAATGTCAAAAATACTGTATGAAACATGAAATTTAACTCAGCCTTTATCAACATTTATGTTTACTTTAAATCACTAACCCTTCTTAAGTAACTTTTAAACCCTTAATTCATACAAAATCATGTTTATACTTAATACAAATTTCACCAATTTATTAATCCATTTTGTCCTTGAATAATATATTACTATATGACAGTAGAAAAGTGTGTAATTCATAAAAATAAGTTGTAATTCTTTTACATATTAAAATATTCCTAAGTGGTGATTTAGCTATAAAGAACTTGTAAACACATAAAAATCATGAAATAAATAAAAAAGTAATTGAACCGTATTAAGAAGACCTTAGGAAGGATGTATGTGATGAGAAATAAGTGCTAAACCCGCGTTTAGACTCAAAACCAAAGCTTGCACTTAAGAAAACCCTTGTTTACTTAATAAAACCCTAGCCTTCCTTTTCTTGATTATTACTTGAAAATGCTTAGCCAATGCTTTGAAATACCTTAGAATGTCCTTAGAATGGTATCGTGTATAGATAAGGTTATAGGTTGAATAAATTTTGTATGGGTTAGTTATAGAGGGGTGTTTGAGCGTGGCTCTTCAAAGAGATGAAAGAGAGTTAGAAATTTTCTTTTTACCAGGTTTTATGCAATGTGAGTTTATCTAATCATTTGTATACAAGTTTATAAGGTGTAGGTACTAGTCATGGGAACATGGTTAAGGTCTTAGGGCTGGGTCTGGTCTTTTTCTTGTCTTTGGTCAAAGAGACAGGCATGGGCTAAGGTTTAAATGCAAGCGATGTTACATTATGACAAAAGTGTAAGATTTCTTTTCATTTTCTGTATATAACTCTTAATTTCGGCTAATATAAGATTTTGTGTTGTTGTTGAGTAATTTTTATGTATTGGTTAAATGGGGTATTTGTTGAATGGTAGAAAAGTTTTTGTGGTTCCGGAATACCTAAACGTTAATTTATTGCGAAAACGTAAACGTTTTACGAAACTAATAAAATTAAAAAATTTAATAGTTTATTATTATTTTCATAAATATAATATATTTTGCTTGTTTGACGAAAAACTTTATTCTTTTTGGGTGTCCGTTTTCGTTGGTTTGTTGATTTGGAGTTAACGCGCTTTAACTTAACACTTAACATTTTAAAAGCGAAACGCGTACAAAGAAGAAAAAAAATAAATAGTGAAATATAGGGAGTCATAAAATGACCGAACTTACGAATTGTTACAACTTGTCTATGGGGTTGGAAGTTTACGTACACCAATTGACACCATTCAATACCTCTTTCAGTCCTTTTTTGCATCTAGCAATGGTCTTCACTTTGTTTTGAGGCTTTTCTAAAGTGGAATTGTAAAAGTTGAATCTTTGCTTCCGTGGCAGCCAAAACTCTTGTCTAAACATCTACCAAACCCCCCACCGCTGACCTTGTATGTAAGCAATAGGATTAGGAGGAGGTTGACCATACAAAACTTCATAGGGAGTGGTTTTGATGGAAGTGTGATAAGTAGTGTTATACCAATATTCAGCTAAAATGACCCACTTTGACCAAGCTTTGGGTTTTTCACCTGACATGCATCTCAAATAACATTCCAAACACCTGTTTACCACCTCAGTTTGGCCAGTCCATGTAACTTGTAGACATTATCTAAGAAGATTTGAGCAATTTGGGGAGCTGTGAATGGGTGACTTATGGAACAAAGTGAGCATACTACTGAGTTATCCCACAACCATAAAGACAATAGCTGTCTTGCCATTTAAAGAAGGAAGGGCCCTCATAAAGTCTCATGGAGATTTCAGTCCAACCCACTTTGGAATAGGTAATGGTTGCTATAATCAGGATAAGGCCAGCTAAGTCTGCGCTTGTTTGGTACTGTCATACCTTGCAGTGTGCCACAAAAACTTTAACTTGTTGTCTGAGTTTCCTCCAATAACACAACCCAATGATCCTCTTAATCGTTGCTTGCACTCCTGAATGACCTCCATTTGGATCTGAATGAAAGTATTGTAAGAGTTGTTGTCTGAGCATATCATTGCTACCAACAACCAATTTATTCGTTTCCTCTTAACTGGCCATTTGACAGGTATAATGTTTTTGGGATTGAGATTAGCTACCAAAAATCTGTGATGATCCTCTGTCACTCTGCATCAGTGTACAAGAGTCCACATTTACTGGCACTAGTTAATTATGATTATAGATAAGGCTTTAAAGTCAACAATTGGGCACTAGTGGGAATTCTGGATAGTGCATCAGCTGCCTTGTTTTCACTTCCCTTTTTGTACAAAATGTCATAATCAAAACCTATGAGTTTAGGCAACCATTTCATCTGAGAGGGTGTTGTAATTCTTTGCTTCAATAGGTATTTAAGGCTGAAATGGTCTGTCTTGATCTTGAAGTGTCTATCAAGAAAATACCCCCTCCACTTATTCAAGGCTTGTATGACAGCTAACAATTCCTTCTCATAAGTGGATATAAGGTGGATGTTGGTAGCCAATGTTCTTACGTATAGTAGGCTACTGGATGGGACCCCTTGTTGTAAGACAGCTCCCAATACCAGTTTGAGAAAGCATCAATCTCAATAATTAAAAAGCTTAATTAAAATTGGATAGTTTTAAACAGCGAGCTTTAATCATTGCTTGGCTTTAGCTTTAACAAATGCCTCTTGAGCTTGCCATTCCAACAAAAAACCATTCTCTTTAATAGTTGAGTCAAAGTCTGACTGTTAATTGCATAGTTTTTTACAAATCTTCCAGTATACATGTTAGCCCCAAACCCTCTTAATTGTTTAACATTTGCAGGTATGGGCCAGTTTTGCATTGCCTCAATCTTAGAACCATTTGTAGCTACTCCATCTTTGATAATTACATGGTATAAGTATTCAACTCTTTCAGTCCCAAACACACACTTAGACTGTTTGGCATAAAGGGTATTTTGTCTCAGAGCTTCCAAAACCATTCTCAAGTGCTCTACATAAGCTTTCATAGTGGAACTGTAGACCAAGATATCATCAAAGAAAACCAGGATAAACTTTCTCAAATACTCCTTAAACATAGAATTCATAAGAGCTTGAAAAGTAGAAGGTGCATTTGTGAGGCCAAAAGGTATGACTAAGAACTTATAGTACCCTTTATGTGTCTTGAATGCAGTCTTCTCCACATCAGCTGGATTCATTCTTATTTGATGGTAACCAGATCTCAAGTCAAGTTTAGTAAAGTACTGTGAGCCCTACAACTCATCAATAAGCTCTTCAATAACAGGAATGGGAAACTTGTCCTTGATAGTTGCATTATTTAATTTCCTGTAGTCAATACACATTCTCCAACTCCTAACTTTTTTCTTTACCATAACCACTGGTGAAGAAAAAGGGCTTTGGCTATCTCTAATAACTCCAGTATCAAGTAACTCTTTGACCATGACTTCAATGGCATCCTTCTGAGTAGGGGGATGCCTATAAGGTCTTGAAGTGATAGGAGTTGTACCCTCTTTAAAGGTATCTTGTGATCACAGGATCTTATGGGTGGTAAAGCTGTAGGTATTTCAAAAACATCCTGATACTGACTAAGCAACTCAGACAACTTAGTAGGTACTTCCTTAGTTTCTTCAGCTTCAATCATGCATAAGGTAGTAGTAGGATAGACACACAGAACCATAGAAGACAACTCAATCCTGGGTGTTTGGATCATCACTTTACCACCTTGCTTCCATTGCAAGTTTGACTTATGTGTACCTCTCAGTACCACCTTCCTACCATTGTGCTTAAACTCCATTCTTAGTTCCTTGAAATTGCTAATTATGTTACCCAAAGTGGATAACCATTGAATGCCAAGCACCATTTCACAACCACCCAAAGGAATAAGCATGGCATCAGTAGAGAATTCCTCACCATAGAATTTCCACGCAAAACTCTTACACATGAACTTGCTGACTTACTGATGCCCACCAGCTACTTCTACTTGAAAAGGACAAGTACTAGTCAACTGACAACCTAATTTCTTTGCAGTGTTAAGGTCAAGGAAATTGTGTGTACTTCCACAGTCAATTAAAATGTGCAATTTGTGCTTTCCCACATGACCACAAACTCTCATTGTCTGATATGTGTTAGTTCCATTGATAGCACTTAAGGAAATGTGTGGTGTATACTCAATAATCTCCTTTGTTTCCAACACCTCATCTGTTAACTGTTCATCTAACAACTCAGTGCTAGTATCCCCTAAAACTTCCAAGGAATACACTTGACCACTGCACTTGTGGCCTGGTGTGTACTTCTGGTTACAGTAAAAACACTGAATCTTGGCTCTCTTTTCCTCCAATTCCTTCTGGGTAAGTTGTTTCCTAAAGGGTGTTGTAGATGTGTTTGAAAGTTGTTTGGTTCTCCAATTGACATTTAGTGTGGGCAAAGCCATAGGTTTTGGGCCACTGTTTGGAATTAGGTTTTGATATCTAGGTATGGGCAAAATTGGTGGCTTTGGTTTCTGTTTGACTGCATTAAACTTTGCCTCTTCCAACTTAGACAATCCATATACCTCAACCAAAGTTGTTGGTTTAAACATTCTAACAGCCAATTCAATTTCACTATTTAAGCCTGCTAGAAAGAAACTAATGCACTTGAACTCATCCAAATCAACTGTACACATCAACTTATCAAAAACATCAATGTACTCCTGTACACGAGTTATTTGTTTCAACTTCTTAAGTTCTCCTAAAGGATCATCATACACTGTATCAAATCTCTTTACACCCTAATTCACATCTTCCCATACAAATCTAACAAATTGTCTATGCCACATTAATGCTAAATCAAAGATATGGATTGAAAAAAGATTTACCTTGCAGTCCTCAGCAATGTTATCCATTTTGAAGAACTGCTCACATTTAAACAGCCATCCCCTCACATCTTGGCCTCCAAACTTAGGGAATTCGACCTTGGTCACCCTCATTCCTCCATCAGAATTCATTTCCCTCGCTGCAGTACTACTTTTGGGCCTTTGTATTACAATTTCTTGCTGTATTCGTTCCACAGCAGTGTTAAGAGCAGTATTAACATCATTGTTGATCATTTCCTGAATTCTAGCCTCTTCCATAACTGCAGGAGCGGTTCTTGTACTAACCGTCATAGAGCACAGTTCTTGATTCAATAAGAAAGAAGGAAAGATTGTGAGGTGATATTTATAATTGTAAAAAAAATCAAGATGATCGGAAAAGATGATAGTTCACCGGATTTTAAACAGAATAACAGAATTAACTGAAATAACAGAAAAACTGAATTCGGTTAAAAATGGTGATTTGCTAGAAAAGTAGCTCTAGATACCACTTGATATGTACTTAAGATCTCTAAACAGAAATGATAAGTACTTGCACAAAGATTGAATTACTCACAATAAGAAAAGTAATTAGAATCAATGATATCAAAGTGATTTGTTATTGGATTGCTGAATTGAATTGTTTACAAGAGAGAGAACTATTTGTTTGCAATTTTGATGAATGACAAGAAATGAAATGGAAAGTGGTATTTATACAAGTGATTTGAGCATAACAGTTTTTCCCGCCAAAAGTTGGTTTGAAAGTTTGTTGAGGATGCACGTGCTTCGCACGTGATTCATGTTTGAGCTTAATTCCTACCAGAATTGACTTGATAAAATAACAAAGATTACAGGAGGTATATATAAGTCTTGCATAGCTTCAAGCCAAAGCTAGGTTAACTAATGGGCTTGACCCTTATTACTAACTGTAATATCTAAACGAGCCTAAACTAAACAAACCTAATACGATCCTAATAAAAACACAATACTAATTCTAACACCCCCCCTCAAGCTGGACGTGCCCAGCTTGTTACAAATATAAAACCCAAAAACATTTAAGCCTAAAAAAACCATAAGCAAAAGTCTTCCACGAAGCAATGATCCAAATCTTCAACAAACGCAAAACTAATCAATCTCACTTGGGATCAAACTAAAATACAGAGCAAACTGCGGGACAAGTTTCAATTCACCAAAATACGAAGCAACCTGAAGAAAACAGGTCTCAATAGATCTCACTTGGATCTAATCAAAATACGGAGGAACCTGCACATCAAGTCTTAATTCACCAAAATACAGAGCAACCTAAAGAAAACAGGTTTCAATAAATCTCACTTGGATCTAATCAAAATACGAAGCAACCTGCGAAACAAGTCTCAACTAACGAAGCAACCAATCGGTCTCGACTAACTAAAACTCAATTCGAGTCCAAAAACCCAAAAGAACATAACCAAAATCATGCAGGTCTGAACTAACCAAAAGACGAAGCAACCGGAACATAAATGTTCGGGTCTCAGCTAACCAAAAAGACAGAGCAATCGGAACATAAATGTTTGGGTCTTAACTAACCAAAATATCCAAAACAAAGCAACCTGTCTTGACAGGTCTTAGCTAACCATAAACGAAGCAACCTAAAACAACGGTGTCAGAACAGGTCTCAACTAACCAAAAGACGAAGCAACCGAAGCAAAAATGTTCGGGTCTCAACTAACGAAAATATACAAAACGAAGCAACTTATCTTGACAGGTCTCGGCTAACCATTAACGAAGCAACTAGAACAGACATGTTCGGGTCTCAACGAACGAAGAAACCTGAAGCAGGTTTCAACTAACGACGCAACATGAAACAAGTCTCAACTAACGAAGCAACCAATCGGTCTCGACTAACTAAAACTCAATTCGAGTCCAAAAACCCAAAAGAACATAACCAAAATCAAATGTATGGAAACTAGAGAGGGGGGGGGGTTGAATAGTTTACAGGTTTGTTTTTCGTTTTAAAAGTTTGCTTTCAAAAATGTTTAGATCCGAGTTATATGTTTAACCAATCCACAATATGAACAAGCAATAACTATCTAAACTAAAACTAGATAACAACAATAATAATGTAAAGAGATAAGGAAAGAAACAACCAAACCAAGACACCAAGATTTTATAGTGGTTCGGCTACGAAGCACCTCTTTGCCCCACTCCACTCCCCGAGTATCTGACTCGAGATTTCACTATGTCAACAAGCTCCCTTTAGGCGGAGAAAACTATTTACACGTCGCTTACGTTATTTTCGGACACTAAGTTAGATGTTGAGTCCTAATCTTAGCTAGAACCAATCTACCACTTCACAATGAGTAGACAATCACTAGATCTACACTATCGGATTTACATACTATCCGAATCACACAAATACACAAGATAATTACTATAGAGGTTTGGTACTTAGAAGAAAGGAGGAGAGATCACTAATCAACATTTCGTTTTTTGGCAAATACGAGTGTTCTTCTCTTGCACTTCTTGCACTTAAAAGAGAGGGAAGAGATGAGAAGAAGAGATTAGATCACTTGAAACAAGATCAAGAGATCTTAGTGATCAAGATATTTAGTTAGAGAAAGAAGGTTTTTAGAGAGAGAAAGAAGTGTGAGAAAATTCGTGCAAAGAGGTCTGATTTTCAACAAGGGGTGGACCAGTATTTATAGACAGGAAAAGCCAACGGTAACTAGCGGCGGTCCTAGCGGTCCCATATATATAAGGGGGCCGCCAGGCCTATAAGGGGACCGCCAGTAGACCCCGCTCCCTTTTTTGTCTTTTGTGGGAAAGGTTGTATCTGGTATAAAAGCTTCCTTTTTGGGGGAAAATTTGAATTTCAAATTTTAAGTTTTCAATAAAACTTTTCTTTTGATTAGAAAATATTTTGTATAATTAATTTTGTGAAAATCTTTTGTAAAAATGTAATGGATGAGAAAAATATTTTCTTGATCACTAATCATGCTTAATGATTTATTTGTTCATACCTTAAGAGATCACTAATCTTAGAAATTGAATTTTACGATTAATAATTTGTAAACGTTTAATTTTATTGTAAACGTTTTTACATTTTGTTATTATCAAAACGTTGAGAGGTCGAAAAATATAAATAACATTTTTAGACATTATTTGTATTAACAGTCTTCCCCTTTTTGATGATGACAAAATATAAAACCATTTTAAATAAAATTAAAGATGTCAAATTATTAAATGAGTTTTGTTCAATTTCTCTCCCTTTTTGTCGAATTCAAAAAGGATGATCGTCGAGTTGTTGTAGCAAGAAAGAAATCGACATGTATGCTCCCCTTGTTCGGGGCACCAAGGGATCGATCTTACGAAAATTATGTGCTACAAAACAAGGTTAGAAATACAAGTGCAAGACAAATATCTTTTTTTAAAGCAACACATTATAATCAAGTCACCCAAAATAGAGTTTCATTTTTTTGAACGGCAAAATATATTAAAAAACTAGCAAGGAGCTAGAGAATTACAAGGAGAATAATCTAGGATATTTCATCCAAGAGGTCCAATCAAAGTTATTTTTACATCTATGGGAACACCAAGTAAAAGATAATAAAACAATCTCATCAAAGAGAAGATCCATACGCGGTTGAGATTTTCCAAAAGAACCTGGTTGCGGAATTTCCAAATCACCCACCACATAACATAGGAGACTCCTTCCAAAACATCCTTAACAACTTTAGATATCTGTATAGAATTAAACCAAGCAATCCAATCTTCATAAGAAGAAAATTCAGGAATATCAAAATCCCACCAACGAGCAACTTTACGCCAAAGAAGACGGGCCATAGAACACGAAAAGAGAAGATGCGAACAAGATTCTCCAGCTAAACTACATATAGGACAAATAATAGAAGGTATATCTATCCCACAGAGAGATAAATTTAACCTTGTTGGGAGCTTATCCAAACACACTTTCCATGCGAAAATATTAATCTTTATCGGAACAACCTTCACCCATCTAGTAGGAGAACCAACCGTAGGTAAAAGCAAATCATCAATGTATGAACGAGCCAAACAAACTAAATACTCACCGAAAGAGTCAAGTAACCAGACCCATCTATCAATGGAGTTGGAAAGAATGACTGGAGCGACAAGATCAACAAGCCGAAGAAACTGATCTTCTTCCACACCACCACGAGGAGCTCTACGAAATGAAACAATAAGAGAGGCCTCACTAAGCTTTTCCGCAACTGTAATATGTTTCTTGCTCTCCAAAGCATACAATCGTGGGAAGGTTTGGCTAAGAGGAATATCATTAATCCAGGTATCTTCCCAAAATAAAGTATGAACTCTGTTACCTACTTTCTTCTTCAAATGCACAAGTAAATTAATACCTTGAGATGACAAAGAACCGTGCTCTCTGATAATGTTATTCCAAAGAGACGGACGTGAAACATAACATGTGTACTCAACTGATACACGCTCGCCATACAACGCAGTAATAAACCGAGACCAAAGAGACGTACCATAGGATAAAAATCTCCACACCCATTTAAACAAGAGGGCTCTATTTAGAGCAAAAAAACTAGAAACTCCAAGCCCTCCTTTTTTTTGAAACCAAAATTTTGTTCCAACCAATCATAGTGATCTTTCTCTCATTCTTGTCGATACCATTGAAAAATCTCCTACGAAAGGATTCCATATCGTGAAGAACACCCATAGGAGCTTTATAAACCAAAATATGGTATAGAGGTAAGGACGTAAGAACCGATTTAATTAATGTGAGACGGCCACCAATAGAAAGGGTTTTGGTTTTCCGTTTTGATAAGCGAGCAGAAATCTTATCAATTACCTCGTCCCAAGACTTTCTTCTTGAACTGGACATCCCAACCTTGACACCAAGGTAATTGAAAGGAATGGAAACAGTAGAACATCCAATGATGTTTGCAGCCGCTTTAACTTCCTCATGAGAGATACCTATACCCATTAGTTTACTCTTGTGGATATTAATTTGGAGACCCGATGCCATGAAGAAACATTTCAGTATGTGAACAATAGTGACAACGTTCATCCTATCCCATTTACCTAAGAAAACTGCATCATCAGCATAGAAAAGATGAGACAAGGTCAAGGAATCATCAACGCGGATACCCTTAAATAGACCTGCATTCAGAATGTTGTTGAATGAAAGGTGCAAGCTTTCCATAACAAAGATAAAAAGGAAAGGAGATAAGGGATCTCCCTGTTTTAATCCTTTGTGAAATTTAAATTCTGAAGTCGGGCTGCCATTAACAAGAATCGACCCCATAGCTGACGTAAGACAACCTTGAATCCACCCTCTCCATTTAGTTCCAGTCCCAAAGTTACTTAGAATGCCATCTAAATAGTCCTATCTTACTGAATCAAACGCCTTTTCAAAATCCACTTTAAAAATCATGGCTTTTGATTTATGGAATTTACACCACGATAAAAGCTCGTTTAGAATGAAAGGGCCGTCAAGAATTTGACGACTAGAGATAAAAGCTGATTAAACATCATAATAAGATCTGAAATAACCATACTTAGGCGATTAGCCAAGATCTTAGTGATGATCTTGTAGAAGCAACCAATGAGACTAATCAGACGAAAATCTTTTACCAATTTTGCATCTTGTTTTTTAGGAATAAGGGTAATAAATGACGAATTACTACCAGGAGGGAGTTTACTTGTGACAAAGAATTCTCGAACGGCATTAACCACATCTTGGTTAATGATCTTCCAATATGTACGAATGAAGTCAAATGTAAACCTATCAGGTCCAGGAGACTTATTTGTACCACAGTCCCAGACCGCTCTCTTAATCTCCTCATAAGATACATCACATTCGAGATCCGTGTTCTTCTCAAAGGAAAGCTGCTTAAACATGTTAATATCAAGATTGATATTAGGACCAGTAGGCCTAGCAAAACGATTAGAGAAGTGGTTAAGAAATTCGTTTTTCACTTTATAAGGTTCGTCAATCCAATCACCCTCAACAAGGACACCCCGAATAGCAGGTTGAGACCGCTTCATATTAATAATACCATGGAAGAATTTAAATTTTTCATCACCTTCAATGGACCACCGTATCTTAGCTTTCTGAGCCATATCTAAAGAGTGGCACATATTGATATTATGAAGATCTTTCAGAAGCGACGTCCTTTCAGTAACTAGATCCTCATTACTGAGTCCATTATCGAACATCTTATCTAGGTCAGAAATCCGGGACAGGATGGAAAGACGTTACTCACTAGAACGTTGATTATCATCTTTATGCCGAGCTTTGATCGAAGCTTTAAGAGCTTGAAATTTCTTCCTCAAAAGAGTAATCTTGCTAGAGTCCGCAAAATTCGAATTATTCCATGAGTCATCTACAAGTTTATCAAACCCATCCTTAGCAAACCAAGCGTGATAAACACGAAAAGGAGACGACCCGTAATCAACCACAGCCTCACACATAATAATAGGCCTATGATCTGACAAATGCCTATCAAGACAAAGAGCAGAAAGCGATGGGTACACCGTAAGTAAACCTTTAGAAACTAAGAATCTATCCAATTTACTCATTTTCGAAGCCGATTTGATAGCCCAAGTATACGAGTACCCTTCAAGAGGAAGGTCAATAAGGCCTACCGTAGAAATAAAATGATTAAAAGCTTTGGCACCAAAATCATTAAAAATAGTACCAAACCTCTCATGCTCCGATCTAACTTCATTAAAGTCTCTTAAAATGATACATTCACCATCCCACAAGTCAAGAATACGAGTGATATATTCCCAAAGAGATTTTTTTCCAGAAAGTTCTTGAGGAGCATATACAGAAACAATCGTAAGCTTAGTTGAGGAAGACACCCATGTACCACGAACCGCCACAAAGGAATCCAAGATAGTTACATTGTCTTTAACAAATATGTTCGGGTCCCACACACATAGAATACCCCTTGAGAACCCAACTGAAGGACTAAAAGTAAAATCAAATGAAAAATTACCCTATAACTCCTTGATTGAAAAAAGATCAATACTTTCAAGCTTAGTTTCTTGGATAGCAGCAAAATTGATTTTATTCTTCTTATTTAACTCCCGAATCCATCTTTTCTTGGTCAATTGACCAAGACCTTAGATATTTAGAGACATTACATTCATCTAAAAACCTGTGAATCTCCATGTGAAGCGACAATATCTTCTAAGTTCTTCTTGCACCCTTCCATATTATACCCCATAGTTTGTCCAATATCAACTAAATTCTCTATCACATCCATAATAGAACCTCCTGATTTAAGACTAAAAGATCGGTTCATCCCACTTTTTACACTTAAACCCCCATTATTGAGACTATAGACGTTATTAATAGATTGATTTACACTATTAGCCATTTCTTCCTCTTCCTTGGCAGCATCATCTTTCAGCGTAAACCCGGGTGGGTATGTTGGATCATCACCTTTGGTAGCTTCCTTAGTATCCTTCTTATTAAGTAGATCATAAATCTTAAAAGGGTCTTCGGATTGTATTTCTTGCGTATGAGCCTTGCCATTGAATTCAAATTCGTTATTTTCTTTCATACAACTTAATTCCGAGACATGATCTAAATCCTGCTCTTGAATAGGGACATTCTTCTCCTCCCCCAAAGATTCTTCATCAGAAGAAGTATCACAAAATTCATCATCAAAGTCAGGAGTCCAAGCTTCAAGCTCTCTAATACGGATCCAATAGATCTTCCCTTTAACGATGATTTTGATCGTATCATTAATTATAGTGCTAGCTTTAGTAACCACACATACTTTTTAAAAAGGAAAGGAAGCATCATCCACAACATCGACATCAGACAAAGTGCCCCATGGAGATACAATTTTAGCGAGAGCATCTTTATTCCACACACAAATAGGAAGACCTTCTATAGAGATCCATACAAGTCTGACATCACTAACAAAGGAGTTATTAGCATGGCCAAGTTTACTAAACCAAGACAAAACACCTACATGTTTGATCAGTTTCTGTTTAGATGTTATGGAGAAAGATTTTATCAGAACCCGGTACCCCCCTAAATACGATAGTTTAACATTATCAAAACCTTCATTATTAAGAATAGCGTAAAGATTAAGAAGAGCATTGATATCCTTAATTTTTCCAATTGCTGCACAAGAAAGATCTTTCTCCTGAATGCATGACTCATTAAGCACAATGGCAAGCGTGGGATCAATAGAAGCAGAAGGTTTTACATGATTAGTTTTCAAAACAGAAGCGAATGACTTGGTATCCACCTCATAATTCCCCTTTTTTAGCATTGAATTAGAAGCCCTAGACTCCTTTTGAAATCTAACCGGATTAGCTTGTAAACGAAATCTTCCAATCCATAAAGTGCAAAGATTACCAATAAGTCTCTCCAAATTATCAACCTTAAGAAAATGTACAAACGCGAATTTCTTACCAGCTTTAGACTTCTTAAATGGAATGTAGACATCAACCACCTTACCATAAGCCAAACAGACATTCCAAAGATCGCGAGCGGTACAATGATCAGGAAAATTGGTGACATAAACCGATGTGGAAATCGTCTGAGTAAGATCCTCCTTAGAATTGTATGAACGCCTATCACCCATAACAAATAACAACGAGCAGCAAACAACGCGAAGGACAGAAAATAAAAAAACATAAATAACAAACCCTAGAAAAGAAACCCTAAAAAATCATAACCCTATGGTCCTAAGGTAGGAGATAACCTAACTCGCTCGTTTAAAAATCGAACAACATGTGTCGATCTCAATAAACAAGGGTTATAGAAATCACCGCACAAGGGAGGTAGTAGCTATAATTGATTTAGGAATCGAAAAGAAAATCACCATAGGGATTTTTAGGGTTTGTTAGGCAACTTAGAGTTTCATTTAATCAACAAGAAACTCATATAATAGCAAATACCACTAATAAATTCATGCAGAATAAAATAAAACTAGATCTAATACGAGCTAAGATAAATTCATACAATATTTGTATGAAACATTACAATAGAAAGTAGATAATCATAGTGACATAATAAGGCATAGATCTGCGCTAGTAAATTCTTGAAGAGTAGAAGATGCCATAATCAAAAGATGAAAGGTCAATTATTTAGGTAGATTAATCATAAGAGAATGATTAATTAAAGAGGGAAAAAGAAGGGGTTGGTGACACATGATTTGGAGGGATACGGGTTGGAGGTATGGGACGGGTTAGAAGAAAGTGAATGAAGTTGATTTCATTCTCAAAGGAGTGTTGGAATTGGTGTCTAGAAAACTTTGCAACAAATGACAAAAACTTAGTAAAATTCAACAGTGAGCATAATGAGGATGAATTTGTTTGTGGTGGTGTGAAGATGGTGCATATGTAGGAATTAGATGGATTATGAGTGAATCAAGGATGGGAGATGTTTGTGGAGTTGGTTTGATCCATTTGATTTCTTAAAGATTGTATGGACTGGTGTAAGAGATTGTGAGTAAACTTCGTGGAAGAAGAGATAGTGATCATTATGGAAGAGATGTGATGAAAAGGGCATTTTGGTCATTTTACATTGAGATTCGGGTCTCAGCTACAACTAAAAAGTTGTTCGAAACATTGTTTTACATAAAATCTCTTTTATGTTCGAGTCGTGAAAAGGTGATCTAGTGGGTCGTTACTAGTCGGGTTAGATTAAAAGACATACTTTTATTATAAATAGTGGTGTTGAAAGTCAATGTAAAAGTCAAACGTAAGTTCGACTTAGTGTTTAAATATCGTAAAGGTAAAACTAAATAATAAAACAATATCAATTAGATATTTTGTGGATAATAAATGTTTTACGACCATGAGTCGGGTCTAAAAATAAAAAGTCTATAAATAGTAACTTTTGTGAAAAAGGGATAATACTTCGTTAAAAGTAGTTATTGGTTGACTAATTGAGCGATAGTGAACTAATGTGTAACAAATAGTTACAATATTATTTTACTTGATTAATCGGGATTTCTAACAATAGTAACTTTCCCAGAATGGAAAGTTACCAAAAATAGAAAGGTGTTAATAGGTTAAAGTGAATGAGTATTCGGAATATACTAAGGTTAAGGTTTAAGTCGTGCAAGTAGAATATTTCACATCACATTGTAAATGTATATATATATGATACTATATATTTATATATAATATATAATATGAATATATATTAAATAATATCAACACACAGTTATGTCTTTCTACGTAACGTAATCTTTCGATAGCATATGATTATTTAGTAATCGAGCGACATATATTATAGGTCGCGGTTGGGTATTTTCTTCTTGGACGAGACGTTGGGATTTTCTCTATTTGGATCGTAGCCGCTGATCGAGGTGAGTTCATAGCCTCGCTTAAAATGTTTTTGATACTTTTAAACTCTGCGAGGGGGATACAATGCTTGTGTTTGTGATAAATGTTTTGTTGTCATGAGTTATGCCTTTTGTTGCGTGGCCGTTAATTATCCATAGTGGTAAACGCTTTTGCATTAAATAGATCTATTGAGTTTGACAACCCTGTCTGGGGTCTGGATCCATCAAGTGAACACCCTGTCAAACGGACAATATGTATTGAGACGAGGGGTAGTGGCATACTACCCGATCGTTATTTTATCTTCGATGATAAATGTGTTAAGGTTCGGTACATTGGCTCATGCGAGTAAGTGTAACTTGCCTTGCTAGCAATGTTATACATGTTTTGGTAAACTAAATTGTGTTTGTTAAGTTTTGAACTCTATGAATTCACTCAACCATGTGTTGACGTTTTTAAGATTGTATCCCAGGTTAGGTAATTTGCTATGCTCGGATGGAAGGAAAGATGCACGGATATCAAAGGACGTGGACTCGGTGAACTCACATTCGATGAAATGTTGTTTTTAAACGATTGAGTCTTTGAAACGTTTTGGTTAATATTTTTTTGGGACCTTGTACTCTGAATATTTTATTGAAATCGAATGTGGTTTATTCAATAAATGTCTCTTTTGAGTTCGATTTATTGTAACGATTGTGATGTGCTATGAAGTGACACCCCGTTGGAGGACTTGTAATTCTTCCATTGCGCAGTTCAAAAATGGGGGTGTTACAGCCGTTGATAACACTAAAATCACCAACAAATCCCCCCTATTTTAGTGTAATCTTTGATTTACTAAAACATATATAAAGATATATGTAAACCATGTTAAAACAAACATAACGAAACAAACAAATGCATAAATGAAAATGTCTTGCGATTGAATTTTCATCTTAGTATAATGCACATTCCAAATATTCAAAAATCGGGGTGTTGTAACGATTAAACCCATCAATCCATTTGAATACCTGAAGATACTATACACATTCATTTCTACAACACTTTAAAGGTCATTTAATTGACACTTTACAAGCCATGTGTCATAATCCATTGATGAACATATAGAAAGCCAAGTCCTAGCTTCTTGAAGCGGCTAAACTTCATGTTCACATTGGTGGTCGCTTTAAATCTTGCACATGCATTTGCAATTTTTCAAAAGAACCATTAAGAAGATAAACTTCAACCTAGCCATCACTTGCAGGTCTGAACACATACCTCGGGAATATATATTTGTGTTCCAATCTCTATCAATGAGCTTTCCACATTGAATTCAGCTTCTAACATTGTATTAGAAGGGAAATGGGTATCTCATAGGCCGTAGATTTATATGGACTTTAATCCTATCCCTTTAACTGACTTATTCACTAAGTCTCTAGCAAGACCCTTCGTCAAGTGGTCTGCTAAATTATGTTGTATCCGAACAAACTCAATGGTTATCACATCATTCCTGATTAGCTCTCTAACCATGGTCTAACACCTAAGTGTCTAGACTTCCCATTATATATCTGACTATATACCCTAGCCATTGTGGGTTTACTATCACACCGAATAGATATTGGTGCTATTGGTTTAGGCCATATTGGAATCTCATATATCAAGTTTCTTAGCCATTATGCTTCTTTTCCAGCAACAGCCAATGCAACAAACTCATATTCCATAGCCGAACCAGTGATACATGTTTGCTTCTTAGAAGCCCAACAAATGGCACCTCCTCCAAGCAAAACTACCCATCCACTTGTATAAGATGAATCTTCAACATGATTTATCCAGCTAGCATCCGTATAGCCTTCTAACACCGAAGGATACCCAACATACGATAAACCATAATCCTTTGTAGCCCTCAAGTACTTGAACACCCTTGTTATCGCTTTTCAAGCTGTCTACTAGGATTACTAGTAAACCTACTCAATCTACCAACATCATAAGTAATATCTGGTCTAGTACTCGTCATAGCATACATCAAGCAGCCAATAGCTCTTGAATATTCAAGCTGATCCATAGGTCTTCCTGTATTCGGCTTAAGCTTTTCTACCGGATCCATAGGAGTACTCACTGGAGAAAAATCTTCACGATTAAATTTCTTGAGTATTTTCTCAATATAGTGGGATTGTGTGATGATAATCCCCTTATTCTCATGTTTAATCTTTATACCAAGAATAATGTCTGATCTCCCATATCTTTCATTGAGAACTTTGATGACAAAAACTTTTTAGTTTTATCAACTTGATTTTGGTCAGTTTCGAAAATCAACATGTCATCAACATATAGACAAATTATGACACCTTTACTGGAATTGTCAAATTTGCTATACACACACTTGTCAGATTGGTTTAAGAGAAAACCACTTGACAACACAAACTCATCAAACTTTTGATGTCACTGTTTAGGTGCTTGTTTCAGCCCATACAATGGCTTAACTAGCTTACACACTTTATGCTCATTTCCTGGCATAACAAACCCTTCCGGTTGTTTCATATACACTTCTTCATCCAAATCACCATTTAAGAATGTTGTTTTGACATCCATTTGATGGATCACTAGATTGTGAATAACTGCTAAGGCTAACAACAATCTAATAGTAGTAATACGAGCAACTGGTGCATAGGTATCGAAATAATCAATTCCTTCCTTTTGTCTAAAGCCTTGGATTACCAATCGAGCTTTAAACTTGTCAATTGTTCCATCGATTTCCATCTTCCTTTTGAATATCCATTTGCAACCTAAAGGTTTACAACCTGGGGGTAAATCAGATAAAATCCATATACCATTTTCCATAATAGAACCAATCTCATCATCTATTGCTTCTTTCTAGAAAGCAGAATCTCGAGATTGCATAGCTTCATTATTGGTTCTAGGATCTTCCTCAATACTATAACAATATGAGTATTGTGATCCAACTTGATCTCTCGATCCTTCAACCAAATATAGTTGAAAATCATAACCATATGATTTAGCTTTTCGAACTCTTTTGCCTTTTCGAGGTTCAGGAATCTCACTTGGTACATCATCAGAATGATCATCCCTTTGAGATTCTTCCAAATTTGGTATAATGTCCTTTGGTCTAGATATTGAAGAGAAATGATTCTCATCAAATATTGCATCTCTCGATTCTATAATTAAATTAATAGAAACAGAGTCATTAGGTTCAATAACATAAAACCTATACGCCTTGGAATGCTCAACATATCCAACAAAGATGCAATCAATACCTTTTCACCCAAAGTTTTTCTTTTAGGATCAGTTAGCCTAACAACGGCCCTACAACCCCAAACTCGCAAGAATGACAAGTTGGGTCGTTTCTTATACCAAAGTTCATATGGGGTAGTCTTGTTCCTTTTATTAGAAACCATATTCAAAAGATAGCAAGCTGTCAACATAGCTTCTCCCCAGAATCCCTCACTCAAACCCGAGTAAGATAACATAGAATTAACTATTTCCTTAAGAGCTCTATTTTTCCTTTCAGCTACACCATTTTGCTGTGGTGTATAAGGAGCTGTAGTTTCATGAGTGATTCCTGCAGATTGGAAATATACAGGATCATAGTATTCACCACCTCTATCTGTGCGTAAGGTTTTAACTAAGTCATTTTGTTGCAATTCAACTTCAGTTTTATAAATTCTAAATTTATCAAGGGCTTCATCTTTTGTATGTAACAAATAGACATAACAAAACCTAGAGGCATTATCTATAAAAGTAATAACATACTTCTTATTACCTAAAGATGGTGTTGCATGAAAATCACACAAATCACTATGAATCAACTCAAGTATGACAAATTTCCTTGTTATATAAGTGATTTTTGTTAACATACAAGTAGTACATTTATCATGATTTTCATCAATAATAGGAATTAAATCATCTTTACACATTTCAAGCATTCTTTTATAGTGTACATGACCTAGACGAGCATGCCATAATGAGGAATTAACAACAGTAGAAGAAGAAGACATATATATAGAATCCGAATCATCCGGAACTTTATTCTAAGTTTAACATAAACATACCATTATTATAATATCCAAATCCTACAAACATACCACACTTCGATAAGATATACTTATCGGATTCATAAACCTGCTTATATCCACACTTGTTTAACACAGGACCAGAAATCAAATTCTTACGAAGTTTAGGAACATACAAAACATTAAACAAAGTAATAGTTTTTCCCAAACTAAATTCCAACACTACACTTCCTTTTCCATGAATTGGAGCAAAGTGAGCATCACCCATGTAAAGCACTTATCCGTCATCCACGGGTTCAAATGTCTTAAACCAGCAACAATCTTTACAAACATGAGTTGTAGCACCGGAATCAATCCACCATGCAATTGCATCAACGTGCACATAAAATGCTTCAGAAATTAGTGAAATAGAATATATAACCAAATTGTTCCAAACATGCACTAAATTCTGACATTGGACTTGGGAATGGTCCTTAGACCCCTTTCCCGCACCACTAGCACTTGCGTTCTTCTTATTACCACTATGGCAATCCCTCTTGAAGTGACCGGTCTTACCACACTTCCAACATTCCAACTTAGATTTCTTGTTGGAACCCGAACCACTATTGTGTTCTTTGAAACCATGTTTCTTTCATTTGTTTTGTTTGTTGTTCTTATTTTTACCCTCTTCGGTCATGTTCACTGAAGGACCATCAAATTCCTTACCCTTGCCCTTGTCATTGTCTTCCCCCTTAGAGATTCCTCTATGCGCAAATGACTACCAAGTTGGACCAAAGACAAATCGTCTTTACCATGTTTCAAAGTATGTTTGAAATCCTTCCAAGAAGGAGGCAACTTATCAATGATACTCGAAACAGAAATGGATTCATCCATTTTCAAGCCATGTTGTGTATATTATCCAAGGATCCTAAGGAGTTCATTGTATTGTTCCATGACCGGTCTAAAATCAACCATCTTGTAATTATTAAAATTACTAACAAGGAATTTCTTACTAAAAGAATCCTCTGCCATGTACTTGGATTCAAGTTAATCACATTCGTATATACATCAAAGAGAGAATCAGACATACCATTCAAAATATAACCCCTGCATATGTAGTCATCGTTCTCCCACTTTGCCCTTATCCTTATCGCTTCTACTGGTGCATTCTCATCATCCACCAATTCCGGCATCGGTTTTGTCAACACAAAAACCACCTTCAACATTGTCAACATGAAATGCATCTTCTTTCGCCATCGCCTAAAATCATTCCCTTCAAACTTCTCAAGTTTCATAAAATTGGTTGTCATATCCTTCACCGAACTTCTAGCCATGATCACAACAAATACTTTATACGTTTGTAAGATAATTGGGTGTGTATGTGACTATCCTGGATAACTCTTTATATCGTGTAAATGATTTCACTTTCTGTATAAAGTATTTCTCCCCTTATCTATGCCTGGGTTGCACGAAATCTCTATTGGGATAATATAAATAGTATACAATTTATGTTCTAGGCACAAGAAGCATAAAGCAAGAACGATCAAGTAGATTGTATGAGAATTCGTATGTTTTTGTATATGGAGAGAATACCAATATTCATGTATTAAAGTTACATAAAAGTTGTTGATAGAAATAATGCCTAAAAACATTATTAATATTTTTCACATCTTTACGTTTTGATAATCACAAAATATAAAAACTTCACATGCAAAATAAACGTAAACAGCAATTAGTAGAAATGGTCTTCGAAAATTATAGTCACTTAAAGGGTACAATAAATAAATGCTTAATGCATAGGTCATTGATGATCAAAGAAATTTTTATTCAACCTCACACTTTTATAAAATGTGTAAAACAATTTTTATAAATATTATAAAAAACATTTTTCTACAATAAAAGGAAATGTTTTATGCAAAAAAACATTTGAATTTTAGAAATTTCGACCTAAACCGGCTAGAAAAGTTCAGAAAATTCCTCTTAACCACAAAATACAAACTAAGAGCCGCCTATCTAGGCGGTCCCCCTTAAAATTATGGGACCGCCTACCTATTTAAGGGACCCAAGAGCCCCATAGTAGAAGAAACGACTCCTCCATGTTTGTCCTATAAATACTGTGGACTTTTTCCGTTCCCACTTATATTCTCACCTTTTCACTCATTCTTTCTGATCAAAAATTAGCCCACACATCTCACAAAAATCCTTGATCATTATAATAATAAAGCGTTTGTTTTCAATGATGGATCGACCAAGCTCAATTCCTCAATGCTGAGAAGAAATACGTTCCATCATCAAGTGAAGTAATTATTACAACACACCCAAGTATATATGCAATCTGTTGCATCCATATCATAAATTGTAAATCAATTTAAATCTTGTAAACGTTTAGTAGTTGTTAAGAGTTGGTGTTTTTGTAAGTATATTTGGATCTGGTGGATCATATCTAGTAGTGTTAGTTAAGTTGTATTATAGTAGTAATTGTGTAGTAGTGGGTGGAAGAAAACTAAGGGTGAAAAGTTGTTGGAGTTGTATCCAAGTCGTGAAGCAAAGTTGTGTAGTTAAGTTGTTAGTGAAGTAGTGAAGTCGTGATAGATTGTTTCTAGTTAAGATTAGAAACTCGACATCTAGCTTATGATCGAAAATGATAAAAGCAACGTTGTGTACGGTTTCTTTCTCCGCCATAAGGTATCTTGTTTGACATATGTAGAAGAGAAAACTCTCGTGAGTATGTGCTCAAGGAGTGGAGTAGGGACGAAGAGTTCTTCGTTACCGAACAACTATAAATCATCGCGTTGTGTTTGATTGTTCTTACTCTATCTCTTTGTCAACAATATTTTGTTCATACCTATTATACTAATTGTGTAGAGATAAGTAAAGTGTTCATATTGTGCAAAGTGTTGAATTTCACATAAAGTTCTAATCTAAAAGTTTTAAAAACACTTTTTAAATCTTAAATTAAAAAGCTGAAACTATTCAACCCCCCTTCTAGTTTTTCCACAATTGGTATCAAGAGCCAGGTCCAAAAAATAAATTGTATTAAAACTGAATCGATCTATGAAAGTCAGAAAAAAAATCATAAGGAAGGGCAATCTATGCAAGAACCACCACTATTTGAAAAGTGATGGATTTATCTATTAGAAAATAGATTTTGAAGACTTATGTGAATCACAAGATCTAGTTCTAATGCATGTTAATTAACCGATGTACATGTTAGTGATTTTCCTCCTATTCAAAATTATGCCGAAACAAAAAAGGATGAAGTTGTACCTTTTCATAAATAAAACGATGATCTTAAAAAGAAACTTGCAAAAAATAATGAAGCTAAAATGATAATTTATAATCTTTGCCACGTAAAGAATACGAAAGAATTTTTATGTGTCAAACCACAAAAGAAATTTAGGATACTTCATTAATCACTCATCAAGGTAATAATCAAGTCAAAGCTAACAAAATAGATCTTCTTGTTCAACAATATAAACAATTTATGATTCCAGAAGAGGAGTCAATAGATAATGAATTTGCTAAATTTAACACTATTATTACTAGTCTAAAAGCACTTGATGAAGGTTTTTCTAGCAAGAATTATGTTAGGAAATTTCTTAAGGCATTACATCCAAAATGGCGCGCGAAAGTCACAGCGATTGAAGAATCAAAGAATCTAACAACATTACCTCTTGATGAACTAATTGGAAACTTGAAAGTTTATGAAGAAGTAATAAAGAAAGATTTCAAAACGGTCAAAGGCAAGAAAGAACAAAGTAGATCTCTTTCATTAAAGGTGATAAAGGAAGTAAGTGATGAAGATAGCTCAAGCTCCGATAGTGAAGACGAAGAGTATGCCATGGCCGTAAAGGAATTCAAGAAATTCTTCAAGAGACGAGGAAGATTTGTAAGACAACCACGAAGCGATAGAAAAACATTTCAAAGAAGTAGAAATGATGGTTATGGTAAACGTTAAAGAAAATGTTTTAGATGTGGTGATCCAAATCACCTTATTGGAGAATGCTCAAAGCCGCCAAAGAACACCGATCAAAGAGCATTTATTAGAGGAGCATGGAGCGACAATGGAGAAGATGAAGTGGAAAAGACTAAAGATGAAACTTGTCTTGTAGCTCAAGCGCCCGATGAAATATGCTTAGGAATAAACTTGGAACCCGATGAGTGGATTAAAGATAGTGGATGCTCAAAACACATGACCGGTAATCGAAAGTTGTTTTCTTCATACAAAGCGTACAACGGAGGAAACGTAATTTTTAGGAGCAACTTGTGTGGTAAAATCATAGGCAAATGTACGATTTCTTAAGACTCCCTAATAATTGAAAATGTTGAGCACGTAGATAACTTAATATATAACTTGCTTAGTGTAGGTCAAATATGTGATAATAAATGCAAAGTAATATTTACCGAATACGATAACGAAATAATCAAAGACGAAAAGGTTATAGGTAAAGGAATTAGGAAAGGAGGAATATATGTAATGAAACTAGGAAATAAACCAGAAGACAAAATATGCCTTGCAACATTAGATGAAAACTCCACACTATGGCATAGAAGATTAAGTCACGCTAATATGCAACTAATTCAATCATTAGCTACTAAAGAATTAGTTAGAAATCTACCTAAACTTAAATACGACCAACATTTTTGTGATGCTTGCAAAATTAGAAAGCAAGCTCATGCAAGTCACAAGGCTAAAAATATAGTTTCAACAACTAGATGCTTAGAACTACTTCACATGGATTTGTTTGGCCCTTTCGTCATACGAAGCTATAAAGGGAATCGTTATACCTTAGTAAATGTAGATGACTATTCTCGATTCACATGGACTAGATTTTTAGCAAATAAAACCAAAGCCTTCGAAAAATTCAAAATATTTAGCAAAATGATCCAAAACAAATTAGGATGTTCCATTGTATCAATTAGAACGGATCATGGTCGGGAATTTGATAATGAAGTACAATTCGGAAACTATTGTGATTTAAATGGGATATCTCACAAATTTTCCGCTCATCGTACTCCACAATTTAATAGGGTAGTAGAAAGAAAAAACCGCACTCTAGAAGAAATGAGTAGAACCATGTTAAATGAACAATCCATTCCTCAAAAATTTTGGTGTAATGCGGTCGATACGTCAACCTATATAATTAATAGAGTTTCCATTAGACGTATTTTAGGAAAAACTCCATACGAGTTGTTAAGAGGTAGGAAACCAAACCTTAACTATTTTAGAGTATTCGGAAGTAAATGCTTTATTCTTAATACAAAAGATTACCTCACCAAGTTCGACCCAAAGTCCTACGAAAGTGTTTTCCTAGGATATTCGCAAAATAGTAAAGCTTACATAATACTTAACAAACAAACAATGAAAGTTGAAGAGTCGTTGAATGTAACTTTCGATGAAACTCCTCCCCCGCCTAAAACATCACCATTGGAAGATGATGAGTTAGTCGAAGAAGAAGCTATTGAGGTTAGTAAAACAAAACCCATAGGCAATGATCTTGAAGACATTTCATTAGAAAATAATCAAATTGTAAATATTAAAGAATCTAAAACTCATCCCCTAGAAAACGTTATTGGTAATCTAAATCAAAGAACTCTTAGGTCGCAAGCTCAAGACAAAAGCAATTTCTTTTGCTTTATTTCAACAATAGAACCTAAAAATATAAATGAGGCATTAAAAGATGAAAATTGGGTAATGGCCATGCAAGAGGAACTAAACCAATTTAAAACAAATGATGTTTGGGAATTAGTCCCAAATCCCATGGATATGACCATTATAGGAACAAAATGGGTATATAGAAATAAACTCGATGAAAATAGGGTCGTAACCAGAAACAAAGCTAGGTTGGTAGCCCAAGGTTATAATCAACAAGAAGGAATTGATTATGATGAAACATATGCACCCGTAGCTAGACTAGAGTCCATAAGAATACTTTTAGCTTATGCTTGCGCACTAGACTTTAAGTTATACCAAATGGATGTGAAGAGTGCATTCCTTAACGGTTTTATCAATGAGGAGGTTTACGTGGCACAACCTTTGGGATTCATTGACTTCGCAAAACCTAATTATGTCTATAAACTTAAGAAAGCTCTTTATGGTCTAAAACAAGCCCCAAAAGCTTGGTACGATCGACTAAAAGCCTTTCTTATTAAACATAATTATTCCATGGGAATGGTAGATAACACTCTCTTCACTAAAAAGAAAGACTCCAACATCATTATTGTCCAAATATATGTTGATGACATTATATTCGGATCAACTTGTCAAGAAATGTGTGATGACTTTGCCAAGATCATGCATGATGAGTTTGAAATGAGTATGATGGGGGAACTAAACTTTTTCTTAGGATTACAAATAAAACAATTAGATGATGGAATATTTTTTAATCAATCAAAATATATTAAGGAAATGCTTAAGAAATTTGGACTAGAAGACTCTAAGCCAATAAAAACCCCTATATCTACGGAAACTAAACTCACAAGAGACGAAGAAGGTGAGTTCGTAGATAATACCAAATATAGAGGCATGATAGGTAGTTTATTATACTTGACGGCAAGTAGACCCGATATCATGTTTAGTGTTTGCCTTTGTGCACGCTTTCAAGAGGATCCCAAAACCTCTCACCTAGAAGTGGTTAAACGTATCTTCTGATACATTAAAGGCATTATGCATTTAGGATTATGGTATCCTAAGGGATCCGGCATAGAAACAATAGTTTATGCGGATTCGGATCATGCGGGAGACGACGTAGATCGCAAGAGCACTAGTGGTGTTTGCACGTTCATCGGATGTTGTTTAACATCTTGGTTTTCGAGGAAGCAAACCGCTCTTGCCATCTCCACAACCGAAGTGAAATATGTTAGCGCCGGAAAGGCATGTCAACAAGCACTGTGGATGAAACAAGCTCTCGTAGACTATGGCATTAGGTTAGACGATATTCTAATAATGTGTGATAACAAAGGGGCTATAGACTTAAGTAAAAATCTCGTTCAACACTCACAAACAAAACACATAGAAATTCGCCACCACTTCCTCCGTGATAATGTTCAAAAAAGGAATATCTCTATAGAAAAGGTCTTATTGGAAGACAACATAGCCGATATTTTAACTAAACCACTTAAACGTGAACCATTTAACTACTTATGCCTAGGTCTAGGAATGATAGAACAAATTGACTAAGTTTTCAGCACTAAAAATTAAAAATGAAATATTTGTCAAAAATCTAAGAAATTTTTTTTCTCAGATGGCGGCTCCCTTAATTTATAAAGGACGGTCCCTTAATTTTAAGGGGACCGCCCAGACATTAAGGGGACCACCCACTGAAAGATTGGGAAAAACCTATAAGCAATTTTTTTTCCTAATACATATTTCATTAGTCCCAATCCATTATTTTCTAAAGAAAGTCTTTCTCACATCTAGGATCACATGAAAATTAATTTTCATATATATAATCTAATATATATTTTCGACAATCTTGGTTGAGCAAAACTAAATCAAGGAGCATTTGGATTATTTCTTAGGTTTTGCATGTCTTAGTGTCGAAATAATCGCTACTCCACATTTGTCGCACTTAGGCACACACTAGTATTTGCACAAAAGCTTGTTTCGTTTTTTAACTTAACCCCCTATCATGATTATTTTTTGTGCATTATATCTAGTTGCTATTTCATATGCTCTTCACTCAATTCATATATGATTATATGCTAAAATTGTGTGAAATTGGCTATCCTACATATGTAAAATGTTGAATGCTTAATTGCTATGTGCTAAAAATCTTAATTGCCATAAAAGGATGGACTTGCTGCAAAATTAACTTCCAAAACAGAAACCCTCACACAAAATTTTGAGAAAAATCGAATTTTGGGAAATCTGGGAAATGCCAGAGGGCGGCCCCCTTAATTCATAATAGGCGGCCCCCTTATCTTTAAGGGACCGCCCCCTATTTAAGGGGACCACCCTAGTATAACACGGGGTAAAACAGTATTTTTTTTCCTTTTTACCAAATACCCTCTAGACTTAGCTACTGTTTCCCTAAATTCACAAACATTTCTTGGATTTGATCCTTTGAATGTCCATTCTTCCTAATTTAAACCTTTCCTCCACTATAAATACATCCTCATTCATCTTCATCACAATCATCCTCACCAATGACATCTCCTAAAAAACCCACATCCAAACCATCAAGGGTAGCTAAAATGAGTGTGAAACCCATTTGAAGGAAGAAACCAAGCCTTTGCAACACCTCAAATGTGCTCAACACAACTTCACCAATACTAAAACCATTAACTCCTCATCATGAACCATCTCAAGAAAACAATCACCCCAATAAAACATTACCAAATCCTTGCATTAAGAACACTTTCACATCACCACAAGTTGTCTCACACCCTCCATTCCCCATCTTACCCTTCAATTCACATGCTACTCACACTCAAGCTCCATCTCAAAATGACAACCAAACTCCTTACATTAAGGACACTCCCACATCACAACAAGGTATCTCACGTCCTCCACTTCCTATATCACCCATCAACTCACATGAAACTCACACTCAAGTTCTACCTCAATGTGACAACCAAACTCAACACACATCACCTTTATCTCCAAGTAGAGAAAGCCTTATTGATGAAATTAATCAACTTCAAGACCTATCAAACCTTTTACGCTTGCATCTCTCCGAACAACAACAAAACAACAATTCTCTTACCTTATCTCTAACTTACCACACACCCTCTACATCAACCAAGTTGATTGAAAACTCCATGTTGGGTATTTGCCCTGTTGCATTCACCAAAACAATTCCTTGCTTTAAGTGAGGATATCAATTGGATTGAATTCCTCCTCACTCGACCTCATCCACCACCTAGGGTTCAAAGAGATTACCCTTCCACAACCGCCTCCGCTCCAAACTCTCCATCAACAAACAACTAATCTCATAATATGCCTACAAATAATCGTCAAACCCTTTTGTGTCGCAAGCAAGTCAAAAATCCTTCTATGGCTATTTAGGATTTTCTTGATGTATTAATATGCTCCTAAAGCATATTTGTTTTTCTTTTTATGTATGCTTGTGTGTGGTTTACACACATCGCCTTAAATGAATGAAGTATCTTTTGCTTTGATGTTTGCCCCCCCATTGCTCTTGTCATATTTTCCGTCCTTCTGCTTACATGTTAGAAATATTTGTAATATGTTCTAACTCGGTTTTGAGCTAAAACCAACCATAGCTCGATTCCTTGGTCACTTGAACGAGGGGAGCACACATCAAGGGGGGAGCACTCTTTCATCGATTTTACTAGCAATCCTCGACGATGCCTTTTTGATTCTACAAAAAGGGGGAGAAATGGCATGAAACTCACTAAATACTTGTTTAAAAATAATTTTACATTTAATGAGTTTAAATTTTGTAATCATCAAAAAGGGGGAGATTGTTGATAAAATATAATGCCTAAAAACATTAATAATATTTTTCCACATCTTTACGTTTTGATAATCACAAAATATAAAAACGTTCAACGTAAAATTAAACGTAAACAAGTATTTAGTAGTAAATTCTCATTTCAACAATTACATCACTTAAAGGTATGAATAAACAAATGCTTAATGTATTTTATGATCAAAGGAAATTTTATTCAACCTCAAACTTTTATAAAATGGTGTAAACATTTTTATAAATTTACAAAACATTTTATACATTTAAAAGATATGTTTTATTCGAAATAAACATTTTGAATTTCAAATTTTCAAAGCTAAAACGGCTAGAAAAAGTCCAGTAAACACCTCCCCTGAATAGGACAAAAAGAGGAGCGTCTGAAAATGGGCGGCCCCCTTAAATACATGGGAGGCCTCCTTAATTATAAGGGGGCCGGCACCCTATTTAAGGGGACCAGCCATAGACTCTGCTCCTCCAGTTTTCCCTATAAATACTAGACTATTCCCCAACATTTTTCTCACCTTTTGCACTCATTCTTTCTGTTCTAAAATAGCCCATTAATTATTTCTCTCTAAATCCTTTTGATACCATATTAATCATAAAAGCTTTGTTTATCAGTGATCCAAGCTTAATTCCTCAAGTGCAAGAGAAGAATACTTCCATCATTAATTGAAGAAGTATTACAACCCAAGTATACATTGCAATCTTATTGCATCCACACCATATCTTGTAAATCTTGTAAAGTTGTGTAGTTATTAGATTTTGGTGATTGTTGTAAGTATAGTTGGATCTTGGTGATCCTTTCTAGTAGTGTTAGTTAGTTGTGATATAAGTAGTGTCGTGAGGACAAGTAGTGAAGGTGTGAAGTTGTTAAGTTTTGAAGGTGTGAAGAAGTTGTGTAGTTGTGTTCAAGGTGTGAAGCTAAGTTGTGTATTGAAGTTGTCAAGTAGTTGTGAAGTTGTGAAATCGTGAACAAATTGTGAAGTTGTGTTGTAATAGATTGGTTCTAGCTAAGATTAGAACTCGACATCTAGCTTAGTGTCAAAAATAGATATAAGCAACGTTGTGTACGGTTTTCTCCGCCATAAAGGAGCTTGTTGACATAGTGAAGAAAACTCTCGAGTTAGGTGCTCGGGGAGTGGAGTAGGCCGAAGAGGAGCTTCGTAACCGAACCACTATAAATCCTTGTGTTGTGGTTTGATCTTTCCAACTCTTATCTTTTATTTGCTTCTACTTATTTACATTGTTCATATTGTGCAAGTTTTGAATTCACAAAAAGTCGAATCTAAGTTTTTATAAACAAACATAAATATTAAATCAAAAAGCGGTAAACTATTCAACCCCCCCTTCTAGTTTTCCACAATTGGTATCAAGAGCCACGTTAAACAAGATTTTTAAAATAAATTGTATTTTAAAACTTGAATCGATCTATGGAATCGGAAAAATATTTAGAAGGGCAATCTATGCAAAGACCACCACTATTTGAAAGTGATGATTTATTTATTGGAAAAATAGATTCGAAACTTATGTGAAATCAAAAGATCTAGATCTTTGGCATGTTATTACCGATAGTGATTTTCCTCCTATTCAAAATAACCCCGAAACTAAAAAAGATGAAGTTGCACCTTTTCATAAACAAAACGATGATCTTAAAAAGAAACTTGCAAAAAACAATGAAGCTAAAATGGTAATTTATAATGCTTTGCCACGTAAAGAATACGAAAGAATTTTTATGTGTCAAACCGCAAAAGAAATTTGAGATACTTTGTTAATCACTCATCAAGGTAATAATCAAGTCAAAGCTAACAAAATAGATCTTCTTGTTCAACAATATGAACAATTCACGATTCCGAAAGAGGAATCAATAGATAATGCCTTTGCTAAATTTAACACTATTATTACTAGTCTAAAAGCACTTGATGAAGGTTTTTCTAGCAAGAATTGTGTTAGGAAATTTCTTAGGGCATTACATCCAAAATGGCGCGCGAAAGTCACGGCGATTGAAGAATCAAAGAATCTAACAACCTTACCTCTTGACGAACTTATTGGAAACTTGAAAGTTTATGAAGAAGTAATAAAGAAAGATTTTGAAACGGTCAAAGGCAAGAAAGAACAAAGATAGGATCTCTTGCATTTCAAGGTGAAAAAAGGAAGTAAGTGATGAAGATAGCTCAAGCTCCGATATGAAAGACGAAGAGTATGCTATGGCCGTAAAAGAATTCAAGAAATTCTTCAAGAGACGAGGGATTATAAGACAACCACGAGGTGATGAAAACATTCATAAAGAAGTAGAAATGATGGTTATGGTAAAAATGAAAGAAAATGTTTTAGATTTGTGATCCAAATCACCTTATTTAAGAATGTTCAAGCCTCCACGAACAAGATCAAAGAGCATTTATTGGAGGATCATAGAGCATAACAAGGAGAAGATGGAAGTAGGAAAGGACTAAAGATGAACTTGCCTTGTAGCTCAAGCGCCGAAGATATATGCTTAGGAGTGAACTTGGAACCTGAGAGTGGATTAAGATAGTGGATGATCAAAAACACATAACCGGGTTATCGAATGTTGTTCTCTTCATTCAAAGATACACGGAGGAAACGTAATATTTTGGAGCAACTTGGCGGTTAAAATCATAGGGCAAAAGGTCGATTTCTCAAGACTCCCTAATAATTGAAAATGTTGAGCATGTAGATAACTTAACATATAACTTGCTTAGTGTAGGTCAAATATGTGATAACAAATGCAAAGTAATATTTACGAACTGATAGCAAAAATAATCAAAGACAAAAAAGTTCTAGGAAAAGGAATTAGGAAAAGAAGACTATATGTATGAAACTGGAAATAAACCAGAAGACAAAATATTGCCTGGCACATTGGACGAAAACTCCACACTATGGCATGGAGATTAGGTACGCTAATATGCAATTAATTCAATCATTAGCATCTAAAGAATTAGTTAGAAACCTACCCAAACTAAAATATAACCGACATTTTTGTGATGCTTGCAAAATTGGAAAACAAGCTCATATAAGTCACAAGGCTAAAAATATAGTTTCAACAACTAGATGCCTAGAACTACTTCACATGGATTTGTTTGGCCCTTCTGTCATACGAAGCTATGGAGGAAATTGTTATACCTTAGTAATCATAGATGACTATTCTCGATTCACATGGACTAGATTTTTAGCAAATAAACTAAGGCCTTCGAAAAATTTGAAGTATTTAGCAAAATGATCCAAAACAAATTAGGATGTTCCATTGTAAAATTTAAGAAACGGAGTCTGGTCGGAAATTTGATAATGAAGTACAATTCGAAAACTATTGTGATTTAAATGGGATATCTCACAATTTTTTCGCTCCTCGTACTCCACAATTAAATGGTGTAATAGAAAGGAAAAATCACAGTAGAACCATGTTAAACTAACAATTCATTCCTTAAAAATTTTGGTGTAATGCGGTCGATACATCAACCTATATAATTAATAGAGTTTCTATTAGACGTATTTTAGGAAAAACTCCATACGAGTTGTTAAGAGGTACGAAACCAAACCTTAACTATTTTAGAGTATTCAGAAATAAATGCTTTGTTATTAATACAAAGGATTACCTCACCAAGTTTGACCCTAAGTCATACAAAGGTGTTCTCCTAGGATATTCGCAAAATAGTAAAGCTTACATAATATTTAACAAACAAACAATGAAAGTTAAAGAGTCATTGAATGTAACTTTCGATGAAACTCCTCCCCCACCTAAAACATCACCATTAGAAGATGATGAGCTAGTCGAAGAAGAAGCTATTGAGGTTAGTAAAACAAAACCCATAGGCAATAATCTTGAAGACATTTCATTAGAAAATAATCAATTTGTAAATATTAAAGAATCTAAAACTCATCCCTTAGAAAACATTATTGGTAATCTAAATCAAAGAACTCTTAGGTCGCAAGCTCAAGACAAAAGCAATTTCTTTTGCTTTATTTCGACAATAGAACCTAAAAATATAAATGAGGCATTAAAAGATAAAAATTGGGTAATGGCCATGCAAGAGGAACTAAACCAATTCAAAACAAATGATGTTTGGGAACGAGTCCCAAATCCTATGGATATGACCATTATAGGAACAAAATGGGTATATAGAAATAAACTCGATGAAAATGGCGTCGTAAACTCGAACAATGCTAGGTTAGTCGCCAAGGATATAATAACAGCTAGGGAAATTGATTATGACCGAAAACATATGCACCGTAGCTAGACTAGAGTCCATAAGAATACTTTTAGCTTATGCTTGCGCACTAGACTTTAAGTTATACCAAATGGATGTGAAGAGTGCATTCCTTAACGGTTTTATCAATGAGGAGGTTTACGTGGCACAACCTCTGGGATTCATTGACTTCGCAAAACCTAATTATGTCTACAAACTTAAGAAAGCTCTTTATGGTCTAAAACAAGCCCCAAAAGCTTGGTATGATCGATTAAAAGCCTTTCTTATTAAACATAATTACTCTATAGGAATGGTAGATAACACACTCTTCACTAAAAAGAAAGACTCCAATCTCATTATTGTCCAAATATATGTTGATGACATTATATTCGGATCAACTTGTCAAGAAATGTGTGATGACTTTGCCAAGATCATGCATGATGAGTTTGAAATGAGTATGATGGGGGAACTAAATTTCTTCTTAGGATTACAAATAAAACAATTAGATGATGGAATATTTTTTAATCAATCAAAATATATTAAGAAAATGCTTAAGAAATTTGGACTAGAAGACTCTAAGCCAATAAAGACCCCTATGTCTACGGAAACCAAACTCACGAGAGACGAAGAAGGTGAGTCCGTAGATAATACCAAATATAGAGGCATGATAGGTAGTTTATTATACTTAACGGCAAGTAGACCCGATATCATGTTTAGTATTTGCCTTTGTGCACGCTTTCAAGAGGATCCCAAAACCTCTCACCTAGAAGCAGTTAAACGTATCTTCCGATACATTAAAGGTACTACACATTTAGGATTATGGTATCCTAAGGGATCTGGCATAGAAACAATAGTGTATGCTGATTCGGATCATGCGGGAGATTACGTAGATCGCAAGAGCACTAGTGGTGTTTGCACGTTTATGGGATGTTGCTTAACACCTTGGTTTTCAAAGAAGCAAACCGCTCTTACCATCTCCACAACCGAAGCGGAATACGTAAGCGCCAGAAAGGCATGTCAACAAGCTCTATGGATGAAACAAGCTCTCATAGACTATGACGTTAGGTTAGACGACATTCCAATAATGTGTGATAACAAATGGGCTATAGACTTAAGTAAGAATCCCGTTCAACACTCACGAACAAAACACATTGAGATTCGTCATCACTTCCTTCGCGATAATGTTCAAAAAGGAAATACCTCTATAGAAAAGGTCACATCGGAAGACAACATAGCCGATATCCTAACTAAACCACTTAAACGTGAGCCATTTAACTACTTACGTCTAGGTCTAGGAATGATGGAACAAATCGATTAAGTTTTCGGCATAATAAAGAAATGATTAATCATCAAAGAATTGTTTGACAAAAATTCTGAGAAATTTTTTTCAAACAGGTGGTGGCCCCCTTTATTTTAAGGGGACCACCCACTGACAATTTTTTTTTCTCTTCTCTCTGAGTCTAGGTTTCTATTTTACAAAAACACAAGATTAGGAAAAGTCTATAAGCAAACCTTTACAAATTCTCCTATCTAAATGCATATCTCATTATAAACAATAGTCCTAATCTATTATTTTCTAGAAAGTCTGTCTCACAACTAGGAGCATACGAAAATTAATTTTCATATATTGTTGAGATATGCTAAAAAAAAATTCACATATGCATAATGTTCTCTTACTTGTTGTCAAAAGTATATAACCTAATATATATTTTCGACAATCTTGGTTGAGCAAAATTAAATCAAGGAGCATTTGGATTATTTCTTAGGTTTTACATATCTTAGTGTCGAAATAATCGATACTCCACATTTGTCGCACTTAGGCACACACTAGTATTTGCACAAAAGTTTGGCTCATTTTTAACTTAACCCTCATGTCAAGAAAAATTCTTTGTGCATTATATCTAGTTACTATTGTATATGCTCTTCACTCTTTTGGTCTTTAATTCATATATGATTATATGCCAAAAATTATATGAAATAGTTTTATCCTACAACTTGTCATATATATGTAGAATGTTGGATGCTTAATTGCTATGTGCTAAAAATCTTAATTGCCATAAAAGGATGGACTTGCTACAAATTAACCACTAAAACAGAAACCCTCATACAAAATATTGAGAAAAATCAATTTTTGGGAAATCTGGGAAATAGCAGCAGGCGGCCCCCTTAATTCATAAAGGGCGGCCCCCTTATCTTTAAGGGGACTGACCCCTAATTAAGGGTACCGGCCTAGACAGTCACAGGTAAAATAGTATTTTCATCCCTTTTTGACCAAATACCCTCTAGACTTAGCTACTGTTTCCTTAAATTCACAAACATTTCTTGGATTTGATCCTTTAAATGTTCATTCTTCCTAATTTAAACTCCTCCTCTATAAATACATCCTCAACCATCATCATCACAATCATCCTCACTAATGACATCTCCTAACAAACCCACATCCAAACCATCAAAGGTAGCCAAAATGAGTGTGAAACCCATTTGGAGGAAGAAACCAAACCTTTGCAACACATCTAATGTGCTCAATACAAATTCACCTACACCAATGCCAAAACCACTCACTCCTCATCATGAACCATCTCAAGAAAACAATCACCCCAATCAAGCATTACCAAAATCTTACATCAAGGACACTACCACATCACCACAAGTTGTCTCACATCCCTCTATTTCAATCTCACCCATCAATTCACATGTTACTCACACTCAAGCTCCACCTCAAAGTGACAACCAAACTCTTTACATTAAGGACACTCCCACATCACCACAAGTTGTCTCACATCCTCCACTTCCCATCTCACCCATCAACTCACATGTTGCTCACACTCAAGCTCCACCTTAAAGTGACAACCAAACTCAACACACACCACCTTTATCTCCAAGTAGAGAAAGCCTAGTTGATGACATTAATCAACTACAAGACCCTATCAAACCTCTTATCCATGCATCTCACTCTCTCAACAAAAAAATACATTCCCTCATCACCTACTACCCAAACCTACACAACACACCTTCAACATTAACCAAGTTGAAACCCATGTTGGATATTGCCCTTGTTGCATCTTCACCCAAAAAACAATTCCTTGCTTTAAGTGAGGATATCAATTGGATTGAATTCCTCCTCACTCGACCTCATCCACCACCTAGAGTTCAAAGAGATTATCCCTCCACAACCGCCTCCGCTCCAAACTCTCCAACCAACTAATCTCGTAACTTGCCTCCAAATAATCGTCAAACCCTTTTGGTGCCGCAAAGAAGCAAGTCAAAAATCCTTCTATGACTATTTAGGATTTTTCTTTATTGTATTAATATGCCTCTAAATCATATTTGTTTTTCTTTTTATGAATGCTTGTGTGTTGTTCACACTCACTGTCCTAAATGAATGAAGTATCTGATGGATCCCACTCTAGATAGATCTTTACTGCCTGTTAAGGATGGTGATTAACCTATGTAATCACAAGCTAATCACAAGAGAGACTCTCGCTAAACAAAGCTAATGTCTATGCGGAAATTAGACAAAGCCTATAAGAAGAACAAGACTATTAAACTAAAAGATCCTTTTATGAATTTCTATTAATTAACAAGGAGAATTATGTTTTTCGGATTTGTTTTTCCTCTATGGCCGTGGGTTGGGTTTCTTATATACTACTGAAACCCTAACCACCTGTTACACAAAACGCATCAAAGAGATATGCACTATCATTTCCTAAGATAGCTCAAGCATATAATAAGCTTAAATGCATAAAGGGTTAAAAGAGACAGATTTGCAATTACTTAAAAACTTAAATTTTCATTAACTTAAAAAGTGTACAAGGCTTTTAAATTTAAAAGTACATTAAGTAAAGACAAATAAACTGTAAATTAAAAGACAAGTTTAAACTACTCCTAAGTTACATTAAACTAGATACTTTTACAAAGGAAAAATAAGCCTATAAATAGCCGAATATAAGCAACTATGTGTGCTAGTTGTGTCTCTTGTGTGAGGAGGTCAAAACATCATCTAAGCCCTTAATCTTTCTTGGTCACCAAAGGGGATGATCTTGGTCCTTGATTTGGTCTTCAAAATCTTAACGAATGGGGTGATAGGGGATTGCCAAGGTGGCATTTAACCCATGTGAAGTGGGGTTAGATTAGGATGTTGATGTGTAACACCCCCAAAATGGGTCGCAGCGGAAATATGGGTTGGAGAGTGTTACTTCATAGATCAACAGCACGAGATAAGAGAACGACCTCTATATGAGTCGTTTAAAATTGATACATTGGATTAAATAGACTTGTTTGTTACAATAGCCGAAGCTTAAATAGTTCATCCATGAAAAGTAAAGATTTTAAGACATAACAAATATTCCCAAAATGTAATGCATCCAAATCTTTATAGTAATGACTCCAAAATGATGACCACCAATGTATCCTTGTTTCTCGTACCTTATTGACCTGAGAAAAACATGCTTTAAAACGTCAACATAAAGTTGGTGAATTCACATGTTTAGTAAATGTATAAAATAAGACCACAAGATTTCCAAAGTAAGACATGTAACACATACAATATCTTAAAAGTGATTACGAAGTGCACTAAGCTCATGACACCGAAGCTCGACATATATGTATGCAATTTAATGCACTAAATGTGCCCATGTAGATGTTCAACCCGCAACATCCAAATTGTTCCGACATGTATACGTTCGTTGTTTCAGTACTGTCGAAACTGATGAGCGCTACTCACCCGAACGGGGATGTCAATCCCAAATAGATCTATTCATAACATTCGCGCTCGCTAACTAGCAATTGACAGTTCATGATAGTGGGCAATAGTGGGTTTAGCTACTTAGGCCAACTCGTAATATGTTTAAAAGAGTACTTGCGTCCAAATGTAAAACAATGCATGTTTCTCACCCCAAAGTTGTAAAACAATATAATTGTATAAAAGCGGGGCTATGAACTCACCGTAAGTGAATGATTGATTATCTAAATCAAGTAAGTGAATCGCCTCGGCAATTTGAATGCAACCTAATTAATTATAGGCCGTATGAGTATAATGTATTTCATATAATTAAAACATCACATGTCGTATAGTTACACCACCACCTAATAGTTTTTATTAATTCTTTAAAAGTTAAAACAATACTTAACTCGTACTTTGTTAAATTAAAGTATATATACTTGTACTCGTAAAGAAAATATTATTTTTATTTACTAACGCATCATTTGTAAAAATGTATGATTTAATAATGATATTTCATTATTAAATTAATTGTTTTATAAAAGATTGTATAAAAATAAAAGTAATGCGCGCGAGTTTTAAAACCTCATATCTTTATCGTTTCGACTCCGTTTCATACGTTTCTTATGTCCACGTCTTCGTATTAAAATAATTTATCAAAACATCATATTTATAAGGTTTAACCCTCTGATGAACAGTAACTTTTACTGTTCATCACAGTTTATATAAACTATTTTTATAAAACTAATTATATGTAACTTGTTTAAATCATAATTCGTTCGTTATAGTTCCGTTTCTCGAGATCCTTATGTCCTTGGATTAGTATTAAGAAAATTTATCAAAATATTATATTTATAAAATTTAAATCCCTGATGAACAGTAGTATTTACTGTTCATAACAGTTTATAAAAATTGTTTTTATAAAATTAATTATATATAACTTGTTCGTTATAATTCCGTTTTTCGAGTTCTTTATGTCCGTGGGTTCGTATTAAGGAATTTTATCAAAATATTACATTTATGGAATTTTTACCTCTGATGAACAGTAACTTTACTGTTCATCACAGTTTATATAATTATTTTTATAAAGTTTATATACATATAACTTGTAAAATCCATAACTTGTTCGTTATAATTCCGTTTTTCGAGTTCCTTACATGCTCACGATCCTTGTAAAGAGCACTATTTTTATAAAATATAAAACATAGGGTTTATGGTTCGAATTCCAATAATATATATAAAGATATAATTAGGGTTTTTAATTAATAAAGTTTATTTATAAAAATTTAAACCCCTGATGAACAGTAGTATTTACTGTTCACAACAGTTTATAAAATTGTTTTTATAAAGTTAATTAGATATAACTTGTAAAATCCGTAACTTGTTCGTTATAATTCCGTTTTTCGAGTTCCTTACATGCTCACGATCCTTGTAAAGAGCACTATTTTTATAAAATATAAAATATATGGTTTATAGTTCGAATCCAACAGTAGCTATAAAAATAAAATTAGGGTTTTTAATTAAACAAGTTAGTTTACAATCATTTTATTTAAGAACCTTGCACCATTATTTTACCAAGTGTTATACCGTATATCTTACATGTATTTAGTCCTCTAATTGTCCATGTCATTTGTCCATATGAAAACATCAAATACTTTATATAACTCAAAAGTGAATCTAGGTGGTGATTAACTTATGCAACAAGTATGTACACAATAGAAAATTAATGAATGAACATTGAATACTTTAAATAGACCTTATAGAAGATGAGTGGGATGATGAACACAAGATGTAAACCCCAACCAAGCCTTTAAAATCAAAACCCTAATCAAGAAAAACCCTAAATATGTTTTCTTGATTATTCCTTGTTAAACCCGAATCCAAGGTTGCCAACACCTTGAGTAGTCTTAGGTAACCTTACAATGAACACTTGAATGCTTGGATTGCCTTGGATGAAAAATTAAAATGAAACCCTAAATGTTATAGTTGTGCCGTGGGTTTTGAGGCTCAAAAGAGAGAGTTTTTGCTTTGGTAATTTGTTTAGAGAGTGTAAATGTTTACTAGGTACTTGCCTTGCTTTATATAGTGCTTAGGAAACCCTAAACTACTTCAATGGAAACCATGGGAGCAAATGGTTTGAGTACAAGTTGTAAGAAAGCCTCTCCTCCTCCCTAGGCAAGGATTCGGCAAAAGAGGGCTCAAGGGTACATGGATTTGACAATTTCTAGTATCTTGGGTCCAAGTACAACTTTGTGTAAGAAATCACATGTATAGGAAATGAATTAGTGAAAGTGTTGGGTATAAATATGGGTATTTGTTTGAGTGTAGATGGGTAAAGGTGCTTCCGGGTACGACCGAATGTAATTTATTGCG